>JAIEZT010000012.1:17934077-18236577 GCA_019594935.1 Periophthalmus modestus | reverse complement strand
AGGACCTCCTTCCAGTGGGACTTGCCCGGAACACCTCCCTATGGAGGCGTCCAGGATGCATGCTGAACAGATGCCCTAGCCACCTTAGGTGGCTCCTCTCGACATAGAGGAGCAGAGGTTCTACTCTGAGCTCCTCCCGTGTGACTGAGCTCCTCACCCTATTGCTAAGGGAGCGCCCAGCCACCCTCCAGAGGAAACCAATTTTGGCCACTTGTATCCACGATCTTGTCCTTTCGGTCATGACCCAGAGCTCATGACCATAGGTGAGGGTAGGAACGTAGATTGACCAGCAAATTTAGAGCTTTGCCTTCCGGCTCAGCTCCTTCTTCACCACAACAGTCAAGACCGCATCACTGCGGACGCTGCACCGATCCGCCCGTCAATGCTCCATCCTTCCCTCACTTGTGAACAAGACCCTGATATACTTGAACTCCTCCTCCACTTGAGGCAAGGACTCACCACTCACTTGGAGAGAGCAACCCACCTTTTTCTGGTCGAGAACCATGGCATTGGATTTGGAGAAGCTGATTTTCATCACAGCTGCTTCACATTCACCTGCAAATCGCCCCAGTGCCTGCTGCAGGTCCTGGCTTGATGAAACCATCAAGCCAACATCATCTGCAAACAGCAGAGATGAGATCCTGTGGTTCCCGAACCAGACTCCCTCCTAGAAATTCTGTCCATAAAAACAATGAGCAGAACCAGTGACAAAGGGCAGCCCTGGTGGAGTCCAACATGCATTGGAAACAGGTTTGACTTACTACCGAATGCGAAAACACACTCCTGCCGCTAGTCAGTACAGGATGCGAACACAGCTCCTGCTCTAGTCATACAGGGACCGGACAGTCACACCTTAGCAAAGACGTGGCCCCAGACCCCATACTACCAGAGCACCCCCAGAGGACACCATGAACCCTTGAGGACCCGATGGAGAGTATAGAGCTGGTCCAGTGTTCTGCGACCGGGACAAAAACCACACTGCTCCTCCTGAATCCGAGGTTCGATTATCAGTTGGATTCTCCTCTCCAGTACCCTGGAATAGACCATGGCTGAGGAGAGTGATTCCCCTGTAATTGGAACACATCCTCCTGTCCCCCTTCTTATACAGAGGGACCACCACCCCGGTCTGCCAGGCCAGAGGTACTGTCCCTGACTGTCACACGATGTTACAGAGACGTGTCAGCCAAGACAGCCCCACAACATCCAGAGACTTGAGGTACTCGGGACGGAGACTGGGGATCCGCCTCCGGATTACAGTGGATACTTTTTACTTTTACTTCATTACATTTTAGAGCAGGTGTCTGCACTTTCCACTCCACTACATTTTTGAACAGGACTGAAAAGTAAAAGTATTTTTTTTATAATTGTTTGAGGCCTGCTGAAAAGGCTGACGCTTTATTTTTAACGCTATCATAATTTGAGCAAGCAAAAATATAAGAATAAAAACGGCTAGAAAAAAATATTGATGCGGTTGTTTCTGTTTAACCAAAAAAGCTTTATAAGACACAAAATAATTTTTACTCTTTAAGTACATTTTTAAACAGATATTTTAATATTTTTACTTAAGATGTTTTATAAATGTGATACTTTTACTTGAGTTAAAAAAAAAATAAAAAAAAATAAATCAAAACATTTAAAAAACTGCTGTCAAAACATAGCGTCGCATATTGATGACGTACACGCGACGGCATCAACATCGGCCTGTCATCATGGCCGCCTCCGTCAAGTTGTTTGCACGGCGAATTCTCCGTGATTTTAGTAGAAATGTTTATGTTTCTGCCAGCGGAGTGTCGGCTGGATATACCCACTGTCGGGCTGCACAGTCCTGCCGCTGCCTGAGCCATGACGCCGGCGACAAGAGCACGCATTTCGGCTTTGAGACGGTCCTGGTGGAGGAGAAGGCGAAGAAAGGTGAGAGACAGGGCTTACACAAGGAGGGTGCACCACGCTCGGTCATGTAATAACACAATATTTAGCTGAAAGGGTTAACTCTATCTGCTTGTTACGCTCTGTTTGCCTGGAATGCAGAAAACTCACTTCTCCAATGATATACAAGAGAGATATCATTGTAGACTTACGCACTGTCCCGCCCATCTGTCCCTGGCTGTATTTACATGCACTCAGAAAACCTGATCATGATCTGATTTCTGGAATTATCCCATTATTAGGCATGTCAGGATAACACCTTTTGCAATATGATATACTGCTGAAGTAAATATACACGATAAAAGATAATATTGAAAATATTTTTTACTGACACAACAACCAGATTTAAACCACAAAAACTACTCTAAATCTACAATATTGATAAAAAGCGATGAGCTGCAATAAATAAACAGCAGAATGAAACACTTTAGTACCTGGTTTGCATCTGTAATGAGTCATACAAGTTATTTATTCACCCGTTTACAGCTCAAATCTTATCATGTAACCAAAAAACAAAAAAAAATGTCCCAGTAGTGCAAAGAAAATGTACACACGATGAATATTAACTATCTCAAATACATTGTTCCTTCTAACATATATGAACAATAAGTTGATATAGTAATTACTGCAACGGGCTTACCCATTATTGAAATGTCCTGTAAACGGTTATATCTGATGGGAGTAAGCTTTGGTTTCTTCATGATTGTTCACCCCTGTGCAGGTTTAACCAAAGGAAATAATGCAAAAAAATGAAGAAAAGTAGGCCTAAATATGAAAGAGCAAATGTAAAAGAAGGAGGTATTTTTAATTAATTGTACTTCCAAATACTACAGTTACTCTAAAAATCTATGAACCTGGCTTATGTCATGTAGTGTTTTTTGAGCATCAGATTTCTTTTGTACATGTAAACACACAAGAAAAGTCAGATGTCATAGTTGGGTTATCTATCTGATTTTTCTAATTTTTTTTTTTTTTCTGACCATAATCAGAAAATCATGCAGGTATGATCCATAGTGAAAGAAAGAGGAAGAGTGAGTACATCTATATGGTCAGAAAAAGAAAAAGTCAACTCTGTCAACTGGACAAAAAGTTTCAGAGTTAAGACGGTTTGCTGCTCATCCAAGCCACTTCTTCAGTTCTGGTCAGATTGCTGATGGACACTGCCTTATATCTGCTGTATCTAGATATAGATTTATTTTTTCTTTTTTTCTGACCACATAAATGTACTCAATGTACTGTAACCTACCTTCCTCTGACAGTGTACCAAGTGTTTGAGAACGTAGCTCAGAAGTACGATGTGATGAATGATGCCATGAGTCTGGGCATTCACAGACTGTGGAAGGACGTCCTACTTCACGCCATGAACCCACAGCCCGGGGCACGTCTGCTGGATGTGGCAGGAGGCACTGGTACCGACTCATTTAAATGAATAAATCACGTTCCATCTCCTTATCATTTTGCTCTAAATGTTTTGCTCTTTCCTGAAGGTGACATTGCGTTTTCGTTTTCTGGAATACATCAAGTCCCAAGAAGAGAAGATGAGGAGGAGAGAGGCTAAGGCCATGCAGACACCGTCCTGGCAGGAGATTTCTACTAAGTATTCTGAGGAGCAGGGAGCAGAGCCTCAAGAGTCCAGAGCTGTGGTGTGTGACATCAACAAGGAGATGCTCAAAGTGGGCAAACAGAAAGGAGACGGCATGGGCATCACATCCGGTAAGGATGACTATAGGCATTTACAAATGTACTGCAGTAGCTCAGTTGGAAGTGCATTGTCCACTTAGAAGGTTGGCAGTTCGAATCCTGCTCAAGGTGACTGGTTCCTTGATGTAAAATCCTTTGAGTGCCTTCAAGTTGGAAAAGCACTATATAAAAATGTGAGCATTTACCATACTATCTATTTACCGTACTATAAACAAATATTACAATTAATGATACTGTTAAAGACCGCTCTATGCCACTAACACAGAGCATCATTTCTTCTAAATTTTCTAAAATTCTAAATGAACCATATAGTAAAACAGATCAGCAAAAACAGCTTACAAGTCCATAGACATGTTAATTATTTTACCAGCTACAGCACAAATATGTGGAAAAACTCAACCCAAACCCAAAACAATCCTAAACATGCACTACACTGTCATGTGCTCACGACATAGTGTGAGCTCCTGCAGTCTGAGAGGAGATACAGGCTCACTATATGTGTAAAAACTGTCTGTGTTCCAGTTCATGAATTTGATTAACAAAATGGACTGCAATGATGCCTGAGCGATTGTATATTGTCTGGTTTTTTTTTTTTGTCTTTTGTTAGGTCATGTCTGTATTGTAATTCTACAGACTCCTGATCAGAGTCAAATTTCTGCTTAAAGAGACGAAAATAAATAAAACCTAAACCTAAACATCCATTTAAGTTAGTCCTGACTAGTGATGGGGCTTTCTGCTCTTTTATGGGATCTGAATCTTTTGGATCCGTTCATTTCAAACACTGGCTCCTTTACTATTTATTTAAATGACAGAAGCACATGTGAGAACTAATTTTAACAACAGACTAATCACAAAGAGAAACAACCATGGCTTAAGTTTGTTTAAAATTGTTTTAAACGGAGAGTTTACCCTTTGGATTTTTTCAAGATCTAAACAAAATGTTACACTACAATAATAATAATAATTTAAAAACTGACTGTTATTATGATACCAAATATATTTTTTGTGAACAAAGCTCTCACTTGTGTTGCCTGTTCTGCCTCTGTGTTTATTCTTGTGACGGTTCAGTATAAAAATACAGACAAGTTAGAAAGAAAAAGATTCGTCTCTTTTAAAAAATTATATTCGGATCCAACCGTTCACATTAAGGAACCTTTCAAAAGAGCCGACTTGTTCACATACGGCTCATCAGTAGTCCTGACCAAACCTGGCTCAAGATCTTTATCGGTGGCAGTTCAGTGCAGTCCTGAGGGTTTACCCAGAGGCTGGTTAAACAATGAGTCAAATGCAGAGAATGAATTTCACTTACATGGGATTACTCATCCTTAAGTCTGTTTTCTTTTTGAAGCCACAGTGAAAATACAGATATTATTCCTCACTGATTGTACATGTTTCAGGTTTGTCATGGGTGGTGGGAGACGCACAGGAGCTACCATTTGGAGATGAGGAGTTTGACATTTACACTATTGCCTTTGGAATTCGTAATGTAACTCACATAGAGCAAGTAAGTCAGCAGATTTGTGTATAATATTTTGGTAGAATTCTTTGCCAGTAAATTCTATTGTTTTTGCAGGCTTTACAAGAGGCTCAGCGCGTCCTTAAACCAGGTGGAAGATTTATGTGCTTGGAATTCAGCAAAGTGTCTAATCCTATTTTCTCAAAGTAAGCACAAACATCTTAATTTTTAGTCCTGCTTGTAATCACAAACAGTATTTAGACCATTATGTATGTAACAGACCAATTCAAACAACTATTGGAATTCTAGCTAGAAACAATAGTGCCCTCTTCTGGGAACTGTTGAAACACAAAAGAAAAATACAAAAGAGAAGGCTTTATTCTGTTCTTCCAGTGTTTTAAAATCTAAAATGTTTATGTATCGATACAGCGCTTCTTATGTATTTTTTTTATCAATATATACACCAGCAGTCAAAAGTTTGGACACGCTCTCACTTATTTATACAAAGAAGACATCAAATATATGAAGTAAGATATATGGAATTATGTTGCAAAGAAAAAAGGTAAATAACTCTACAGATTTTTTTTTTCTGTATTTTATATTCAAATTCTCTAAGTATCCAGCCTTTGCTTTGTCGAATAATATTTAAGGTTTTTTTTAACTACATAATTCCGTATATATCATGTTTCATATATTTGATGTCTTTTGTGTGTTAAATGTAGAAAGTAGTAAACCTAAAGAAAAAAAACACTGAACGAGAGTGTGTGTCCACTTTTGCTCTAGCTAATAAGCAAAATCAACGTAAAATTGTGATAAAGAAAGAAAAAAAACAATACTTTGGTTCAAGCTATAGATTAATGTTATTTTTCTCTGCACAAACTAGGATTTATGACACCTACAGCTTCCAAGTAATTCCTGTATTGGGAGAAGTTATTGCTGGAGACTGGAAATCTTACCAGTATTTGGTTGAGAGCATTCGGAGATTCCCAGACCAGGTAATAAACTCTGCACCATTAACAGCAGATTAATTTTGTATTTGAATGCAATGTTAATTTGGCTATTGGATATTCCACACTATAAATTGGGCTCTTTTACGCAGTACTGCAAATCACTGAAAACTCTGCCTCTCTTTACCTGTTTTTATTTTACTTTATTTTAGTTGTTTGCCTTTACTTTGTTTTTGATAATATCTAGATTTGCCATTTATTATTAAGCTCATGGGTTTAATATAAGAAAAATGTAAAGGAAAACACTGATTCCTAAAAATATACCGCTGTATATATAAAAAAGATATATACACTATACCACAAGTAATTTAAAAGGAGCCTTTGTTGCATTATCTGACCCGTGTTATTGTTGTTGTGTAGGAGGACTTCAAAACTATGATAGAGGACGCTGGTTTCTACTGTGTGAACTACCACAACCTGACTGGGGGAATAGTTGCTCTTCACTCTGGGTTTAAGCTCTGAGAGGCAGATTCTTCTCTCCATTTCAGTCCAGTCCAGCAGCGTTGGATCAAAGATGCAGGTCCTCGGTTTACAATGGACTAAACCAAAAAAGACAGTTCAAACTTCTTGATATTCTTCCAGACAACAATACAGCAAATCCATTAGTTGTTTTTTTTTTTTTTTAAAGTTACAAGAGCTTCTGTTTAACCGGGATAAGGACTGGCTGGGACATCTTGCTGTCAGATTGGATACGATGGACTAAATGGTCTAAATTGACTCAAAACAACTATATTTATATGTAAATAAATGGAAAAAATGTCCACTCTGCTTCATCTAATAATTAAAAAGGTTTATAATGTAAACTTGACATGTGTATTCTTTCTTTTAACTTGAAGTAAACAGACAACACAACGTACTTGAATAAAACTGTATATTTTACAGATCTTTGTACACTTGATTACAAAACTGTATGGTACTAAAATTTTAAAATCAGTTTTTGGTCAGAAAGATTGAATCGTTTTGTGTGCAATTACCATGTATATACAAAGTCTTATGTTAGTGATTTTTCTCAATAAAAAGCATCTCAAACGTCCATACACTCTGAACATAAGACATGGCTTAAAGATAAATATATTAGTAAATAAATATTCGGAGAACATATTTCCATTTATGAAATGTGTTGCTATACACGTACACAAATATACACAGATTGAGTTCTAGCCTTTTAAACATTTGTAATGGTAATGACAGAAAATAATTATATTCTTAGAAAATTAAAAAATATTAATTTTGTACACTTTAATCTTTTTAAGTGCTAGAAACAATAACAAAAATTAAATAGTGACTCAAGTACCCCAAAATGTTCTATTTGCAGTAGGTATATATCTCTATCCAAAAGATTAGATTCTCATTCTCACATGATTACAGCACTGGGTTAACTTAAATATTGTTATTTGAGAAGGTTCTCCTCTGTGTAGAGAATGTATTTCATAGAAACAGTATAAAACAGTCTGTAGGACAAACAAAGACATGAATGACACAGCATCGACTTAGTGAAACGGAGACATCGTAGTGTGTTTGAACTGCATCAATAAAAGTCACAGTAAATTAGGAACCATTATGAATTGTGAGACTTCTCCTTTGGCCTTGACACAAACTACATCTTAAATAACATGGATAGAACACGCCTCATGGAGGACATCTGTAAGTGACCGCAGCATTAAAGGGTGCTACACCATCTGCACACTCTGTCCCTGCTCTGTAGACGGGACAGAGTCTGTAGATGGGCTACAAGCAGAGCACCGCTTAAGGCTTTAGGTTATTCTGGCACATCTCTTACAGGCCACAGCTGGACATGCATGTAATGCCTTTAGCTAATATGATACTTAACAGAACAGTGTCAGCCTTGCATTCACATTACTATGCGTTCTCCTAGACAATGTAGCTTCTCGTTACAAACTGTGTGGGTCACAAAATGTAGACCCTTTTCCCTGCGCTTAAAAAAAGTAAATAAAAAAAGTGTGATTTGGTTTAGCTATGTCCATATAAACTATGTGAAATGTGGTTTACGCTTCAGGCAGTGTAAATATGCATTTGTTTATGCAGATGTTTTTCATGACAAATTACATTTTTATTTTAATAAATATTGCTTTAATAGACCTTCTAGAAAATAAGAATTCATTATATTTAACATCTGTTCATGACTGCAGTTCAAATTTAGTTTGGTGCTGTGAGGTGGCCACAGGAATGAACTTGACACTATATGTAGAAATGACAGGCCATTTCAGTAGAAATTCACACATCTAAGATGATAACATTCAGAGCTCAGAGAGCAACAAGGCAACTCCAGGTTTAAATGATTGACACTGGTGAAGATACAGCAGAGTTCAGATCTTCACTGCTCCCTCACAGGCTGCAGTACTTTTACCCGACGTACTGGGCTTAGAGAGCGGAGGGTGGAACAGAGCGTGTGTCTCGTCCTCCTGAGTATACGCCTGCCCCCGACCCCTCTGTCCTGTTGTGTACAGACCCTCTCTGGGCTCAAGCTGCTCTCCTGTCCACACCTCTGCCTCCATTTTGACACTAGGTGGCAGCAAACTGCTTTGAGTTTCTGACACAGAGCCCAGTTCACAGTCTGTGTCTTCTGGAATTATGGGTATTCTCTGGTTAAGTTCACAGCAGCCTTGTGCAGAGCATGTGTCCGAGTCTGCGTGTGCATACTGCACATTGACAGAGTAGTCCTCTGAGAAGTGTCCTGTAGCCCCCCTGTGAACCTTCATTTCTTTGTAGAAACAGCAGGGCAGACCCTCAAAGCCCTGCTCCGCTGAAGGGCACATGTGCTCAGTGTAGTAATTCTTGGAGCTCTGAAAGTCCGCTCCCGCTCTGTGACAGCGTCCAGAGGCCAGGGCCCCTCCACGCTCTGACTCCGCCCCCTTACACTCCACATTAGGCGGCAGCACATCGAAGCAGCAGCTGCAGGCCGCCACCCCGTGCTCCCCTAACTCGTCCTGGACCTTGCCCCGCTCGTGCTCCGGAGCAGAGGCTGAGGTAGTGCTAGTGTTGTCCCTGGGCTCCAGACTGCCGCTGGAGGTGTGGTCTCCCCCAGGTGGGACCTGGTGGGGAGCCGGAGAGGCTGAGGGTTCATCTGTGGGAGCGGTGGTGCAGGCCCCTGCCTCAGAGGCCCCCCTGCACGGGCTCTTACTGCGGTACACGAAGGGGTCATAGTCACTGCTCAGAGAGCTGCGGAAGGTGGAGCAGCTGCCGTACACGCCCTGATTACTGACCTCAGTGCAGTCCAACATAGAGTCACTGGAGGAGCAGTGGCATTGTCCCGAGCTGCTGCTGCTGCTGTCGCTCCCAGGGCAGTCCGCCAGATACCCGCTGCACATGGAGCGGTGACCATGGTAACAGCTCAGCCCGGACGTGCTGCCGCTCTCTGCTATCCGGGATGATGTGGTGGGACCCATATGAACCACTGTGGGGTAGAGCAGCCCCTGCTGAAAGGCCCGGCTGTGGTGTCCCTTATGGGCCCCTCCCCCAGACATGGTCCCTGCTCCTGGTCCCGGGACCCCATCCTGCTGAGGGAAGGTCAGACCCTGGAAGTAGTAGTGCTGGTACATAGTCTCATACTGGGAGAAGCACGCGGCGCGGGAGAAGCTGCGTCCATGGAACTTGGGCCGTTTAAAAGCAGCGTGATGAGGCTGAGCCCCGTAAGGAGGGGGCCCGCGGTGCTCCAGCCCACAGTGGTGTGCCCCCAGAGAGTGCTCCAGGTGCAGGGCGGGGTGGTAGCTCCGCAGAAAGCTGGAGGTGGACTGGGTCGGGTACAGGCCCTGAGGGTCTGGATGCTGGTCCACTGTGAGCACTGTGATGGGGTTTCCATGAGGGTCCATACTGGTCCTGGTGGGGTACGCGGTCACCCCTCCAGCCCGGTGAACACGTCCAGGATAATGGACCGGCAACACCACCCTCTGCTGCCGCCCGTGCATTGGGTTACCTGGGTCCAAGCAACCTGGGCCTGGGCCCCCCTTCTTTTGCTCTATTAAAAACACAAGGCCAATGTTTAGAGATGATTCTTTATGAAGAGACAAAATTACAGTTTTTGATTGACTCACCTATTATGTTGTGTCTGCAGTGGGGGCAGGTGTGATGCTGTAGGAGCCAGGGGTCCACACACTTCTTATGAAATCTGTGTGCACATGGAATGACCCGCAACTCCTGCAAACAGAGACACAAAACATATATGTAAAAAGAGTAGCTGTCTTTTCTATGACGACTGTTCTAATGCTCAGTGCAGTCTGTGACCCAGAACAGCCAGGACACACACCTGATGTGAAAGAATATACTTTGTATTCAAATGGAAGGCTGGCATTCAAGTAGTCAGGGCACAGCAGAAGGAGCCTATGAATACAAACTCCGTGCTGTGTGACTCATCTTTTAACTTTTTTTTACCCACGCTTTTGTTGCCAGGTATGAGACTCAGAAATGGCTTTGATGCCATTGAGCCTTTTATATCACCACTTCCTCCGTGAGTTGTGGCGCCACCCTTTGTTCTGTTTTCTTCTCCTTACCAAAAAGACACATCCCAACCAAACAAGACAATACCCACTCATGCCCCAAATATGTCCCCTGGGCTTGTGTCCACGCAGCGTCTCCGAGCCAGGACGTGTACAGCATTATACTGAATCCCAAAAGACCGCAACAGATAGAATGATGGCAGTCTGGATTAAAAAAGGCCAGTGGGAAAACAGGAAGCCCAATCACACGCTGCGTTCTTTGGGACAGTTATCTCTCCAGGTGCTCTCAAAGCTTCGACTAAACATCTACAAGGTGGAGGAAACCACGTCAGCCCAGTGAAGCAGGGCTCTCTCTCACACATCAGGGGACTTCCATGCCATTGTCTGACTGATGCATTATGTTCTATGTTACAGAAAAAATACAAAACCAGAGCTGAGAAAATAACCTGGATTTACATGAAGTATAGCGGATTCTGCTGGGACAATATGTTCAGGGTGCAGAGGAGAAACATAGCTTTAGTCACATAAGTACATTTTCCCCCATCTTCATACCTCCCCTTTGGGGTTTGAAGTCTACACCTATTGTTTTATTAAAGCATTAAACATATTCTACAGAGCAAATGTAACACGCTAGGCTAAAGGGCATACGAGGTCTTTCATTCAAAAAGGTCAACTGAATTAGTCCTGGTTGAATCCTATGTACTGGTAGTAATTTGGGAATATTCCTGAGAATCGTTTGGCAGTATATAACTTCCTATGAGGAGTTCATTTACAAAAAACAGGCAAGTGTCATTTCAAAAAGTCACAGGAGGGTCGTAGTTTACTCTTTGTTTGATATCGTTTTCAAAAGCTAAATGTAAAAAAAAATATATACATATATACTTTTTGGCTACTTTTCAAAATGGCAATATCTATTTTTGTAGTTGAATTCTTCTTATGTCAATGTGAACGTGTACTTCAGGTCCCATATATTTTTTGTTTTTTCTACAATAATGGTTATGTTTAGGGTTGTAGGGTTAAGATTTGGACCTTGTTCTAGGATTATAGTTAGGTTTAGGATTGCAGGGTTAAAATTAGAGCCTTGTTGTAGGATTATGGTTAGGTTTAAGGTTATAGGGTTAAGATTAGGACCTTGTTGTAAGATTTTAGTTAGGTTTAGGTTTATAGGGTTAAAATTAGGACCTTGTTGTAAGATTATGGTTAAGACTTGGGCTTGTTTTTTCAATTATGGTTAAGGTTAGTGTCTGGGTGAGGATGTGACAGGGCTGTGGGAACATAGAGCCTTGGGAACATAGATGCGCTACTGATTATGCAGAAGCTCGGTACATCTTCAAGCCCAGTGCAGTGTCACATGTTGCCTCTGCTGTGATTGGCTCCTTTAGTACAGCCAGCGCGTGGGCCTTCTCACCTCTCCGTCAATGTACTTCTCCAGGCAGATGGCACAGTCCGAGGTGGAGCTGCTGCTCAGAGAGTCCGAAGTCCCACAGCTGCTCTCCCGCACCACCTTCCCTTTGGCCTTGAACTTACGCGTCTCCATCTTCTCCAGAGCCTGGATGGCCATTCTGTTCATGGAGCTCTGAGGAGAGACAGGGACAAACTGTGTAATGAGGACTGCAATAGTGTTGTAACAGGCAATAGACCTTTCTTTTATTAGGAGATTAAACCTGATCTTGCTTTAATGAGAAAGATAAACAGTATAAGCCAGGGCTGCTCACTGAATAGGTCAACTAGAATGATTCCATGGAAACAGAAAGTTAAAACCATATTTCGGAACATTCTCCATGAATATAGATATGTTTCATGGCAAAATGTGGAATATTCTAGCGAAAGGAACGACATTTCCATGGAGACAAGCAGGAGCTTTCCAGGAGGTCAAATAAGTATGAGGTTTGTGGAGAT
Organism: Periophthalmus modestus; assembly: GCA_019594935.1. NCBI lineage: Eukaryota > Metazoa > Chordata > Actinopteri > Gobiiformes > Gobiidae > Periophthalmus > Periophthalmus modestus. Next base: position 18,224,134 of record JAIEZT010000012.1, on the reverse strand, counting down.
GCAAGCCCACTCAGAGGAGGGATGTATGTTTTTCTGTGTTTCTCAGTAAGTAAAAACCCCAACAATAACATGCTTTTATTTTAGTATATTCTAGGCCAAAAGTTCCACAGTGGGGCTTTAATTTAAGTCGTAATTTGATTATTTACAAAAGCAACACTGTGTAATTTTCACCAGCCTGATTCCACAGAAATAGACAGTTAAAACCATACTACCATACAAGAAACACAAAAAAAAGAAAAGAAAAAAGAAACATGCTTTCTTTTTAGTCTATTTTTGGCTAAAAGTTACACAGTGGGGTTTTAAAGAGCACAATAAAACATCTGTAACATCATATAATATAAAAAAAATATATACACAAAGTCTCCACAAGTGCAAAGTTTGAGACCAAAAAATATTGTTCCAGCTTTCAAATACTGTAGTGATACTTGATAAATATCTGATAACACCATTTATGTCTAATTTTATAATCATGATTTAAATGTGAGTGTGTCCTAATGTAAACACGCAGACACTTCCAACTATGCAGGTATATGAAGGAGTCTGTATGTGTAACTCAAATGGAGAAAATAGCACTTTAATTTATGTAGTGCTGCTTGCCCCTGATAATTATTTTGAAGGTGTCATATGTAGATGCTGAAATGTGTCACTGGCCCTGCTTTAAACCATCTGTAACAAGGTTTCTCTGCTTTGATGGCTATGAACCAACACTAACCCTTTTTATATTTTTATATATTCTATCATATCATTTTAATGTTAATATTAGTTAAGGTAGCCTATTTATTTTTATGAACGCCACACTCTGGAAAAAACAACCATGCAGAGTTCATTCACAATCAAATCAGTTCAAATGAATTAATATAAAAAAGTTTGTGCCAATACTTTATGAAATCTTAAAGGAATCTTATGGGTAACACATTTTTATCCATCTCAACAATACAATGTTTAGAAGGAAGTTATAAGAGAAATGGTTGTGTAATCCGTCTTTCGTCCAGGTATGATCCACACCAAAAGAAAAATGTAATTCTTTCAACTGGATAAAAGTTTTAGAGGGAAGACGTTTCGCTGCTCATTCGAACCGCGTCTTCAGTTCCCGTCAGATTGTCTGAAGGGAGGAGTGAGTATCATAGCAACTAAAGAGCCAATCCGGAGCAAGGCTGTTGAAGGTAACTCCGCCCACACCGCTCGTATAGCATGGAGAGAGAGCCTATTTTTTCCAGCACTCTCACCCCTTTTTATTGTATCTTATAATGATGATGATGATATATTTAATACTGTAGCGATTATTTTAGATGGAAAATAGCTTCGTGCTAAATCCAGCATTGACACAAAGTCCCTGTGTTCACGAATATACAACGTCCTCTTTTTAAAAAAAACTGCTTACTGCAAATAAGTTCCAAGATGAAGAGTGTTTATATCAAATGGGAATGAAAACCAGTAAGTATCTGCTCCCCACATGCGAGTCCTTCATTAATGTTTTAGTTTCAGGACGGTACAGTTTATGTGAAGAGATCATGCTGTGATTTGCTCTTAATTACCCGAAGAAGGAAGTGACGGCCTACCGCTGTGACACCCATCTCCCCCTCGACCCTGACGCACACACACTCACCGTTTCTGAATGCTTAATGGCCATTAGCCCTAATTAAATGCTAATTCTGATTCAGGAGGTGCGCTTAAGCCTCCACCTGAGATCCATTTGTCAATACAGGCCAATCTCTCCCAGGATAACGAATTAAAGACCTGCAAAACCGCTTAGTTAAAGTAAACGGACTAAATTTGACTAGTCCAGAGAGAAGAACTCGTGCGAACATCGTGGGGGGTTTGCTCCTTGCATGTCTCTATGGATATGTTTCAGCGGGGGTCACTTCTCCACAGATCTGACCTGAAACTTGGTCCGGTGGCGTCACTTGCTTGTCTCCATGGAGATAGACACATTTAATGACATGCCGTGGAACACTCCAGGCTAAGTTTTGTTTCTGGCAATTATGACTTGACTCATTTTTGTTATGTTTGTTTTTTATGGGAAGACCAAAGTGCTTTTGCCTGTTTGACCCTTACTCTGGCTTTTTTTTTTTTTTTTTGAAGAATTGCAAGTAGGTACAGAGCTGTGGGAGGAGATAAGGGGTAGGTGAAAACAGACATTTTCTGAGCATTCTCCTTGAATGTAGAAGAATACAGGATTACTCAGACATGCACGAATTAATCAAAATACAACTGAGTAACTAATGACGAGAGAATACGTTATAATATGGTTCAAAACCCATAACATTTTTACATTTTAAGTTAAGAAGAGTGAGTTTTCTCTGGCGTCTTACCTGGCTCCTCCTCTGCTTGAGTTTGATCTTGATGAGCAGAACGAGACAGACGAGCGACACGACCACGAAGAAGGCGAGGAAGATGCCCATGTCGAAGTATTCAGTAGGCTGCTGTGGGAGAGAGAAATACATGTGTCAAATACATGGTATTACTTCATTATCAAAGTGAAGTAAAACTGTATTTACAAGTCATTTTCCAAAATATTATGAATACTCTGTCCAAAAGCATGTGACCCAGTTTTGGTAATACACGATGTGGAAGTAATTTGGTGTTGATAAAATTAGCCAAAACCCAAACCTAACACGCCACGCCATGAACGAATGTGTTTTCTTCTTCTTTGTCTCTCTATTTATACAGTGCCAATGAGAAACTTAAGACTATTTTTTATGGGCGCCCTGTTCAAAATACAATGCAAAAAAAAAAAAAGTATACAAACATTAAAAACAGGTAGAGCTGTGTGAATAAAAGTTCGATACCAAGTTGTTAAATTCAGTTCAGCGCAGCTTCACTTCAGTCTGGACCATAGACTGTATATATAAATGGACATAGCTAACCTGGCTAGCCGCCACGTTCAAAATAGGAAGTGGAAGCTTTCCGGCTCTATCGACTCTGGCTCCAATTCACTTTACATTGAAAAATTCTCACCCATCTCTCTGTAACTGCTGCTGTCAGACTTGCTAAGCACCCGCTCTGTGCTAAATCAGCGGTGCGGTTGGGGAAGATCGTTACCTTGAACAGCCTCGCTCCGGATTGGCTCTTTGGTTGCTATGATACTCGTGGTTCCTAAATTCGCCCCATAACTGCGAGCCTCGACGAGCTTCATTTGACACTGTGGGTGACGTCACACTCTCTTAGTCCACTTCTTTATACAGTCTGTGGTCTGGACGTGACTTGTTTTTAACATTTGAACTAAAGCTGAATCGAAAGCCGGTGATTTAGAGTTAAGACATTTATTACACTGACACAGACAGCAGATTTTCGCAGTTTTCAGCTCATAACATCTCTTATCAGCTTTCTCTGGGGCTCTCATTATGGTGGAGTTATTTGGCTTCGTGGAGTGGAGCTTCCTTATCAAATATTCCAAGCAAACAAACAGGTCTTTGAATGACTGATATCCATCTGAAGCTGCGCCACGCTAATGTTTTAAGCCTCAGGGCAGCGGCTATGGCCCACTACAAAGAGCCCTCTCACATTTCACACATGGAATTTGGTTTGTCTTCACATCTGAGCAGCGTTTGAAAAAGAATTATCCCCGAGCTGTTAACCACTGTTACTTCTGACAACACATCTGAGCTCAGTTTTTTGTTTTACATGAAGGGTTTTTAGTTTTAGTCACAATTTCATAGCTGCATTTTCAAGTTTTATTCTAGTTTTAGTGGATGTATTGTAATGATGTAAATGTAAAAAAAAAAGAAGACATTCATTACTACTACAGCATCATCTACAGTGAGGCTATTACTGCACTATAATCATTTTTACTCCTTCAACTACCCTACTATTACTACAACTACTACAACAACTACTATTACTACAACTACTACTAGTACTACAATAACTACTACTACTACAACTACTACTAGCCTAGTACTACTACTACTACAACAACTACAACAACTACTACTACTACTACAATAACTACTAGTACTACAACTACTGCTACTACTACAACAACTACTACGACTACAACTACTACTACAAGACTACTACTAACTTCTACTAACTACTACTACCAAGTACTTTATCTTACCTACTGTTAATTCCAACAACTTAATTTTTTTCATGTGATACTTTCACTTTTACTTGAGTATTATTTGCTCTGGTAACAGTACTTTTACTTAAGTAACAGATTTGAGTACTTCCTCCACCGCTGGGTGTATGCGTCCCCGGTCTTACCCTGGGTGGGCGGTGCTGGATGCGAGCGCGGGCCACTTTCTGCTTGTTGACGATGTTCATAAGCTTCACGGCGTCGTTGCCTTTCACGTAGACCACCGGCCGCTTCAGAGGGTCCTCCGCCACCTGGTTCAGCTGCACACAAGATCACATTTAGTACATTATCTACCAGAAGTAAACACGACAGAAATATACCACTCAATCCAACTCACATTCAATACTGTATAAAAGGCTCAGTACTCGAAATAGACTTCAATAGGCCCTATATTACACAAAACTGACTCCTGTGAGCTTTAAGCCATATTATAATGCTGCTACCTCCTCAAAAACATATATTGGGTTGTGTTTTGTTTCATTCACACATGTTTGTTTAACTTTATTCTACATCTCAAAAGCTAAAAATGCTCTGTTCCACCTTGTGATGTCATGAAGTGGTAGTTTTCAAGTTAAAATGGCGTAATATGGGCCCTTTAAGTATCAGTTAGTATCTGAATATGCATTTTTTTAAACTACAGAATATTTATGGAGTGGTTTTACTTAAAAAAAGTTATAAAAACATTTTTTTTTTCCTGATTTGTAAAATATATCTGAATAAGTAGGTTTGGAAAGAAAAATTGTATCACATAAATATGCGACTTTCATAGACTCGAGCAGAACACATTTGTATGCAAAACTACAAGCCCCAGCAGCTTTGTAGTTCTTTCCCACCAGGATTCCCTCCTGTGAAACATAGCTAAAGTCTAACACATTATAAGTTAGCTTTTTTTTTGCACCGCTGGGCTGAGAAACGCCACAGCCCCAGGTGAAGTTGTGGATGGACTCATGAGAATGCACAAAGCCAGCCCAGGGGCGCATTCTCCTCTTTGACCAAACTAGGAAAGACGCCGTGAACTTTAACCTCCTCCTCAGGGCTGGAGCTATGGAAACTCTGGTTAAGGACAGCTCTCTCCTCTCCTCCTCTCGTCTCTGTTCCCTCTTAGAATCTGTAATTTGAAAAGCCCAAGGGAAATGCCGTGGATATTCGCCTTTCTATTTCTCGTGCTGTCGTCATGCTCCCCAGTGGAATAAGCGATGTTCTGGTTTCAAAAGTATAGACAGTGGGCTGTTTGATCTGTCGCCAAGCGTGGAGATCTGGGGCTTTTGACAAAGAAGACAGAAATGCAAATTATAGCCGTCACACTTGTGCTACGCAAGGCAAGAAAAGTGAGTGTACTTTCTGTACTCAGACAGAAAGAACATGAAATCAAGTCAAAGTATTGTATTTGCACTCAAAAAAGTCCTTCAACAATGAACTTCACTTCTCCCTTTCCCTCTACTTCAACTATATGAACTATGTTTGTTTACAATAACTACTGTAGTGATCTACTACTACTACATCTACAGTGACATTATTCCTATAGTAGGCCTATATTTTATGACTGCTTCAACTAGTAGGCTATCACTACGACTACTACTATGACAACTACTACAACAAGGCTACTACAACAACTACTACTTACTGCTAAATTTTACCAAGTACTACTACTACAACTACTACTGCTACAACAAGACTGCAACAACAACTACTACTTACTACTAAATTTGACCAAGTACTACTACTACTACTACTACTACTACTACTACTACTACGACAACTACTACAACAAGCTACTACTACAACAACTACTACTTACTGCTAAATTTACTACAACAAGTACTATTACTACACTACTAACTACTGCTACAACAAGACTGCAACAAATAACTACTTCTTACTACTAAAATTTGACCAACTACTACTACTACTACTACTACTACTACTACTACTACTACTACTACTACTACTACTACTAACTACTACTACTACTACTACTACTACTACTACTACTACTACTACTACTACTACTACTACTACTACTACTACTACTACTACTACTACAAGGCTGCTACAACAACTACTACTATGACAACTACTAAAACAACTACTACACAACTACTACTACTACTAAAACAACTACTACCACTACAACTACTACTACAACAAGGCTGCAACAACAACTACTACTACTAACTACTAAATTTTATCAAGTACTAATACTACTACAACTACTACTACTAAAACAACTACTACAACTACTACTACAACAAGGCTGCAACAACAACTACTAACTACTAAATTTTACCAAGTACTACTACTACTACTACTAGTCTTCACATATTCAAACCAGTCACTTTCCAGTTCTGAAGTCAACAAACAAAGCAATATAATCAGTAGTTTCACATACTTTCTAAAACTCCAAGAAAGTTTCCCTTGGACAAAAAGATCCAGCTCTTGTATCTTAATAATTTGCTGAGTGCCTTGGCTCCTCCCCCCTGCCCCTCGGCCTTGTGGGTGCTGTCTGCTTGAGCCGCCCTGACTGGAAAAGCCTTTCAGGGGAATTTAACACAGCCGCCCAGCTCTTCCTTTCATGTGGTCCGCTCGCAATCCCTTTTATCTCTGTGCTCCTCGTGCTTTACGAGGAGCGCGAAGAGGCCGAGGAAGAACCCAAGCAACTGCAAGTCCGGGCCTGGTGCTCCAACTGCAGTACTGCCGGAGAATTCTTCTTACAAAGACACACAAACCTACGCATTATGTACACTGTAAAAATAAATATAGGGGGGTAAATGATTTGGGGTTTAGCACATTTATCTTGATTCAAGTAGTTTTGACTATTATAGTTTAGGTTTATGTAGTGAGTCTAGATTCAGGGTTTTTCTGAGGCCAATTCACCCTAATGTAATACTAACACTACTGGTGCACATGCTACTTCACATTTTTACCAACTTAAAACTACTACTACTACAAGGCTACTACTACTACAAGTACTACAAGGCTACTACTACTACTACAACTACTACAAGGCTACTACTACTATTACTACTAGTACTACTAGGCTACTACTATTACTACTAGTACTACTAGGCTACTACTACTACTACTAGTACTACCGTACTACTACTACTGCTACTACTACTAAGCTACTACTACAGGGCTGCTACTACTACAAGGCTACCACTACCACCACCACCACTACTACTACTACTACTACTACTACTACTACTACTACTACTACTACTACTACTACTACTACTACTACTACTACTACTACTACAAGGCTAACACTACCACCACCACTACTACTACTACTACTACAACTACCACTACCACTACTACTACTACTACTACTACAAGGCTACCACTACCACTACTACTACTACTACTACTACTACTACTACTACTACTACTACTACTACTACTACTACTACTACTAGGCTGCTACTACTACTACTACTACAGGGCTACTACTACCACAAGGCTGCCACTACCACTACCACTACCACTACCACTACTACTACTATCATCTTACAGCATTGCATTGTTTGTATTTATTGACTGTACAAGTATGTGCACTAACTTTTTCCGTAGGTGTTTTTTGTATCATATCGGTCTACTTGTTGTTTATGTATCTTTGAACTTCGTGCCTGAAGTTGACCTGACCTTAAATGGTCACATTTTTATAAAGCACTTTCACCTCCAAGTCACTCAAAGCGCTTTACATCAAGGAACCGCTCACCCATTCACACACATTCACACACACATTCACACACCAGAGTACACAGACACTGGGGGCGAGGTGGGTTAAGTGTCTTGCCCAAGGACACAACCACAGCATCACACTGCCAACCTGTGGGTCAGTGGATCTGGCCTCTCTACCAATGATATTTACGTTGGGAACCTTCAGATCAGCGAACAAACATTCGATCAACTGAGCTACTGTTTTGTTCATACACACATAATTGTTTAATTGGCTTATTAAAGGTGCACTACGTAACTTTCATAATTGAGGGTAGGCTTTGCAGACCTGTCACCAGAAATCTCATGGCCCAGGGCAGGAAGGCTAACATAGGCTCCCCTCTACTATAAATTAATAGGTAGGGGTTCCATGTCTGGGCCCTTAAGACCCTGTTGCCCAGGACAACAGACCCTTTGGCCCCCCCAGTTGACTCCCCTGATGCTTTGTCTGGAATGTTACAAGTCAGATCTGTGGAGGCGAGGCTACTCCTAGGAAGAATGCATGTTTTTGAAGTTACTTTTTGTAATAATAAAACCTGTAAGTGAATGAATCCATGGTAGATAGTAGTGTCAAAAATTCCATTCAAGGCAGGAAAGTTACATAGTGCTGCTTTAATTGCAACTTTCCCATAACTTTTTTTTCTTGTATAATCTCAAATATCTTAATCAACAAACTAAATAAACCAAAGCAGGATGGTAAACTTCAATGTAAAGTCCTTTTTGCAGTGTATGTAACGAGAAGTATGCAGCGCTGAGAAGGGCTGTGTGAGTGTTTTTCTTTCACAACTTTGTTCTCAAACTTTCAGACACATCTAAAGTCTTAAGGGATGAGGTCATGTGTGTTTGCGCCTGCTACCTGCACAATTAAGAGCTCAACAAGGTACACTGCAGTGAAAGCCTCGTCTATTTACAGCTTCAGTCTCATTCATCCCCCTTTGCACCAGTCACACCTCAAAGGAACAGAGGGCTTCAGGCTGCGTTCACACATGCACACAATTCTACTTCAAAAATAGGACTAAACTAGGACTAAACCAGGACTAGAACAGGACTAGTACAGTACCAGGACTAAACCAGGAATAGAACAAACCAGCACTAGACCAGGAAAGAACAGGGCTAAACAAGACTAAACCAGAACAACAGGACTGAAAAGAAACCAGCTCTAAACCAGGCTAAACCAGGACTAGAACAGGACTAGAACAAGACTAGAAGAGAACCAGACAAAATCTAGATAAGGTTTAAACTAGGCTCAAACCAGGACAAAATCAATGTCCAGTGCATCCCGGCCCTTTTAACTCCTTATTCCTCTGGATGCACCCTCTGGTTCTCCTGTCAGAGCCTTCTTATGGTCCAAAAAACAGGTTTAAAACTCGAGGGGACCTGTACTTTCAGGCTGCGGCCCCAAAATGATGTAATGCTCCACCCCTTTCCCTCCGTGCGGCTGACTTTGTGGATTCTTTTAAAAGCAGCTTAAAAAAAGCTTTTGGTTGGTATGACCCTATTTGACTTATTGTTTATTTGCTACACCTGCTCTGTGTAAAGTTTACTTACTTAACAATACTATGCAAAATCACTACAAATGAAGTTTTACAGTACAGACAGTTTTTAAAAGTTGCACTATGTAACTTTTCTAGTGCTATCTGGTAATAACTTAGCCAAGTGGTTTTCTTTTCCCATGGAGATAGATAGATAGATAGTACCTCCACTTTTACACTACACTCAGTCTCACTCTCTCTACACTCAGTCTCACACTATGTAGTTTAAGAGTCTGAGCAGACGAACCTGGTCGATGGCATCCGGATTCTCAGACACGTCAAAGATGACAGCGGTCGCGCCCCTTTGCACCGCTCGCTTTGCCTGGAAAAACAAACACAAAACATAATGGTTTTAAGCAGCTTCTCTCACTATACTGTACAAAACATCATGAGGTGAAGTAGTCAAGGAACCACCAATCTTTCTACATTTAAGAATTCTAATTTTGTTTCAGTTTTAATCAATCTTCTTATATAGGACTGCCCTTTTTTGTATCGCACTTTTCCAACTTTACATTAAGGACCTGAAATCGCACCACCAGCCAATGATGTTTATGTATTTTAGCGGGATTTGAACTACCAACCTTCAGATCAGTGGACAAACACTCTACCAACTGAGCTACTGTTGCGTACGTCACCTGATTTCATGTGTTTATGCCTGTCATGATTTCAAAGTTTGAGGTATGGTATATTGCTTAAGAAAAAAAATTTACCATAAACAATAATATTAAAACTAATAGTAGAATACCCTCAGAAAACTACAATATAGTAAAAATAAATAAATATATAGCATTATAAAATACTTTAGTAGTTTGTGTGTATCTATAATCAGTTATAGAAGTTATTCATTCAATCTCAAAATCTAATCGTAAGAACATGAAAAACATCAAAAAGAGAAAGTACCCACACAATTATGGTTCCATCTGTCATATATTGAAGTCCAATTATCATAATGGGCCAACATGCATTACAAAGCTCGAAAACCCCACACATAACAATGAAAAAACAACCTAAATTCTTCATACATAATCACTTCCATGTTCGCGTTCGGCCACTAGAGGGAGTTCTCCTTCCAAACCTCACTGCGTTCATCCGGTGTATTGAAGGCATTAGCGCAGACTGAGGCATGTTGTGGCTTACATGTGGTTCCATAGCTCTGCCATGATGTCACCCCAGTAAATACGAGTCTGATTAGACTTATCACACATACTGGGGAGTCAACCAAACCAACGCAGCAGGACTTGTGCACAATCCCATCACTGATTTCAAATTCAGCTTTGAATTCCAGGTTATGGAAATACTCAAAATGAAGTTTGCATTTAGCGATAATCAGCGTGGTATATTTGTCAGTCCTGTGGCAGTAAAAGTATGACATAGTAGTTTGAAAGCGCTCAGATTTAGTTTTTTGTTAAAGGTCCCATATTCTATGTTATAATGTTGTTTCGTCATTACAAACATATCTGCAGTTTTGTTTCAGTCACACATGTTTAACACAGAAACCTTGCATATTTAGGCTGAGTTCTTCTCTTAAACAGAAAATATTCTGTTCCACCTTGTGAATGTGGTAATACAGGAAGTGCTTTGCTGTGTTTTTAAACTCCATACCCCTTCACTAGAATCATTTCGATAAGTTCAGCCCTGGAATAGGACCTTTAATGAACCTTAAAATGTTCACTATGTAAATGTTCCAGTGGAAGAGCAGTCGCCTACTTGCCCCCTGGAGATATCATTGCCTTGCCTTGAATGTTCCACAGTATACTTAAACATATCCATCTCCATGAACACAAGCAAGCCATGCCACCAAGTTGCAAGTCAGATCTGTGGACAGAAAAGCTAGCTCAAGAATGTGTGGAAAAATGGCCTGTTTGTCAAGGTATTTCTAAGGAATAAACACATTTCTGGATGAATGCACTTATAGGTATGTTAAATGCATTACTGTGGAACATTCCAGGTAAAGCGCTAACATCTCCACTGAGACAAGCAGGTGATGAACTATGGTAATGGTATTGGCGATATCGTTGTGGTCTCTAAATAATAGTTTTGAGTTTGTGTCAGCGGAAAAAAAAAACTAAGATGACTACATATACCATGATCCTTTGCACCATCAGATTCGTTATTTGAGCCAATAGAATAGCACACTGCACGCTTTTCACACTCACGTCAACAACACAGCAACACAGATGGCGCTGTTTGCAAAGAAGGAAGAATGAATGAAGAGGAAAGCTGAGCAGAGATACTGCACACCCCCCCATGAGGCGCCCAATGATGTCCCACAGGATGTCCCTAAGGAAGCCCCCCAGGACAACTCCATGACATCCTTCGTGATGTTTCCAATGACGCCCCCCATGATGCCTGCAACGATGACCCCCAGGATGTCCCACATGATTCTCCCTATGATGCCCCCCATGAAGTTCCCCAGGATGTCCCCATGATGTCCCCCATGATGTTTCGAATGATGTCCCTCATGACGCCCCCCCATGAAGTCCCCCATGATGCCCGCAATGATGTCCCCCATGATGCCCCCCCATGACGTCTGCCGTGACATCCCCAATGATGCCCCCCATGACGTCCCCATTGATGCCTCCCATGATGTCCCCGCAGCCAGATGCAGTTTGGTTACTCATCCTCGGTAAACACAAACACCTTGAGGACTCAAAGTTTGACAAATTCCTCATAAATAAAGTCCAGTCCCGGCTAAAAGACTTCAGAGTAACAGCACGGCCCTACAACAGCACCAGGTACACTGATGTTGACAAAAAACTAAACAAAAACTAGAATATAAACTTTACCTCACAGTTTTATTTAGGAAAGAGAAGTTTGTTTGTAAAGCACGACACAAAGCAGGGCCTTGTTCAAAGTGCTTTACAGAACAAGAAAGTGATAAAAATGCAATGTAATTAGTTTAGTTTTGACATTCTGTTTTGCTGCTCCACCAGGCGAGTTGTTCTTAAAGCAGACCTATTCCGCAAAATCGATTTTTCAGAGCTGTTATAGTTGTTTCCTTCTCATTTGCCCTCTCAGCTTTGTATTTGGGGTGATTCATATTTGAGGAATGTTTTAATCGCTTTTTTTCAAGACGCCATTTTGCCGCTCAATTCCGTTTTCACGCCTGGAATGTATGCACTTTGTTTTCCAGTTTTATTTGTTTCTTAAACGATGATACACATAGGATTTGGCAGCGTTGCGTAGTCATTTTGATACAAATGAAAAAAAAAAAAAAAACCGCTGCTCGCTAGTATGATCTGACTGCGATTTAAAATGTGCAAATTATAACATAACGATCCCCTTGTGTCCTAGATTATTACTATAGAGCAGACACAAGCACAATATGTCTTCTTTAACATAAATTGGTTTTGCACTTTGATAGATATCGTTGAAAAGAAGAAGACAAAAGACTAGTGCTAAATATCATTAGCCCTTCTATAAAACTGTGAGTATTCCTACAATATTCATACATAAAGAGATTCATACATAAATAATATTGTACTGTGAGATTTGGATATCGTTGCATTCCTCTGGCGAACTTCCAATGGAAAAGTTGCACAGTGAAGCACTAATATCAAAAAACAATGTTGATTTGTTACTTTTTATTAAGAAAAACGAACATTGAATTGAAAATAATCGGCCTTGGATGCTTCTTGCAGCCATATCGCGCAGCCCTATTTGAAAATTTGAATAAAGTTGTCAAGGACTGCTACTGTACCCACACTGCTATACACAAGGGGCTCTTTTATGTTGAACTTCTGAAGGCTCCAGCGATATCAGGCCAGAGATAAAGGAAACGCTTGGATCTGCACAAGCTGAAGTATCTCCTTGCAGAATCCAAATTGGTTTCCCCTCTTGTGAAAAAATAAAACAAAAAGTGTAGTTTGTCATGGCTCTGCTCAGACAGTCTCACCGCACGAGTTTGGCCGGGATCTGAAAGAGCGTATCCTGGAATTATGCAGTGCCCTTGGTCTGTGGCCAGCGCTGCTCAAAACTAAAGGGAAGACAGAGATCAAAGCGATAGTTACAGCAGCGGTGTGACCGGGCTGGACACTGTCACTGATCTGCCTGCGAACACACACATATATATACACAAAAGCACACACAAAGACGCACACATGCTCACATATATATTTATATATATACACACACACGCTCACACACACACATATATAAAACAAAAGCGCGCACACATATATACACACACATGGGGCTGGTGGTTCACATAGCAGCACTTTTTCTTAACTACAGCCAGTGTTGGGAAGTAACTGAATACTTGTACTGAGGATACATATTCAGAATGCTAATTTAGAGAAACTGCATACCAGTACAAGTTACTTTTTCATTTGGTGGTATTAAGAAAAAAATCAAAGGAATACATTGCAGTACTTGATCACACAAAAGAAAAGAGAAAAAAAAAAAAAAGAAATCAGTGCTCTCCTGGTGAGGCATGTGAGATTTTTCCCTTTCCAATTAGTGACAGGAAAAGAAGAAACAGTGAAACAAACATAAAGCTGTTTTTAATCCTATGTTGCGGTATTGCACTATAATTTAAAAACAACTTGTGTGTGAAATGTGAAAGTACTCAAAATTTTCAGAATACAGTACTCTGATTGTACCTTGTACCATGTAGTCAGTATTGTGTAACTAAATACATTATTCGAGTATTCTTCCCATCACTGTCTGTAGCCAACATAGAGATAGATTAACAATAAGACTTAAACATCATAAAATATAGAAACCAGTGTGTGCCAGCAAAAAAGAACATCATATTTTGTTGACAAATGAGGTTTGCCCTACAGGAAACTAAGAATACCAAATCGATTCCTCTGGTTTTCACAAATATTTTCTTCATCAATCAAGAAACCATCACATTTTTCGAAAGTCACATACATTATAGGGAGTAAAGGAGAACATTTGAGCTACAGCTTAAGATTATAGCGCTTTTGCCCCTCAAGAAAATAAAATCGCTTTACATCAAGGAACCACTCACACATTCATACACCAGTGTACACAGACACTAACGGTGAGGTGGGTTAAGTGTCTTGCCCAAGAACACAACCGCAGTACTCATCTGTGGGAGCTGCCGCAGCCGCCAACCTGTGGGTCAGTGGACAAACACTCAACAAACTGAGCTACTGTCGCCCAAGTTGGATAGAGGTAATATCTTGAGACTGTAGCCAATTCCCAAGTACACAATCTATCCACATAATAGTAATAGTGTCATCCAGTTATGTTTATATTGAGAGCAGGATTTGAACTGCCAACCTTCAGATCAGTGGACAAACACTCTACAAACTGTGCTACCGTCGCCCCAGTTGGATAGAGGCTGTAGCCAATTGCCATGTACCAAATCTATTCAAACAAATATGTAACTGTGTAAACAGGTGACATCATTTAGGGAAGTCTATTACTATGACTACTAGAGGCTCGTAGGAGGATTGTTTTCTAATGTTCTCATGTTCCCTTCAAAATATGACAGCGATTGAGTGTTAGCTCACTTCTGCTTTTGAGGAAAAGGAAATAGTACGATGTCATCCAGGAGACCAGGAGTGTGTAGCCGAGTGTGTATGAGCCAATCCAGGTATGTGTTTATAACCTAAAGAGACCGCGCTGGGGCTGTGGCAGTGTCTGGGCTTGTTACAAAAGAAGGAGGGAAAACGAGCCAATAAAACTATGACTTCCATGGTGCTTTAATTGTGAATGAGAATCGTAAACATGAACGTGACAACCGGGAATGGCACCATGCATGTCTCAATTAGAGTCTTTGTTCATTCATAGTTCAGTTTTTCAGTGGTTTATTGGCACTGGTTTTATGGGTGAGTTTTTACATTTTTTTTATTTGATTCTATAACTACATAACCACTTGAATTTATTACGAGAATAAGTATGCAAATAGTAGAATTAAGTACTCAAAATAAACACAATTTGGGGCGACAGTAGCTCAGTTGGTAAAGGGTTTGCTCAAATCACGCTCTTAACATACACCATTGGTAGAGCGGTCAGATCCACCGACCCATAGGTTGGCGGTGCGATTCCAGCTCCCACAGAAGAATATTGTTGTTGTGTCCTTGGGCAAGACACTTAACCCACCTCACCTGCGCACGCTGGTGTGTGAATGGGTGAGTGGTTCGTTGATGTTAAGCACTTTGAGTTCCTTGAAGGTGGACGAACGCTACATAAAAATGAGCATTTACCATGACCATTGTTAACTTCAGAAATACACACTATACATACTATACTTATACATCTATATCTGCTATCCATGGGTTTCAAATGAGAAATATAACCCATTACCATGACATTTAGGGAAAATTATATATATCGATAAAATATAAAATAATAATACACATCGGCTGGTCTCTATGTTCAAAGCTAATTCAAATCGAAGCACAAACTCTCTCTTGACATGAGCGTCCACTTTTGCACTTGTACAGGTTCAGAGACACTGCGAGTGAAGTGGGCTTTCCCCTCTCACCCACTTCCCTCCTACAGAGCGCTAGCAGCTCCAGCCGCTCCATTCAGCTCTCTTTGAAGTTAGCTCTCGCGGTTAATAATTAATAGCTGTTGGTAAGACGCTCACACAAGAAAGCTTTCTCCCTCTCTCTTGTCTCCTCTCTGGGGCAGGCCCGCGCTCACTGTGTGGACTTGCCTGACGACAACAAAAATGCACCCATGGGCCAACTGAAGCTAGCAAAAAGAGGTGACACATCTCGCTCCCAGCCCCACGCGCAGAGCACACAAATATTTCACTGCGGTAATGCGGTTTTATGATCCGGGAGAGGCCAAGGGAATCAGATGGTAAAAAGTTAAGAGCGTTCACATGGACTACAAGAGACAGTATTGTTAGACGTTTATGGGGCTGTGTGTAAAAGTAGAGATACTTTCTGAAGACACACAATATACAGCGGTTGTAAAATGTATTTCCTAGAAGTATTACTTATATTGTCTGTGTAATCCCTCAGTCATCCAGGTATGATTCATAGTAAAAGAAAAATTCTAATCTGTCAACTGGTTCATGCCTACAACTTATTGCCCATTTGACAGATTTGAACGTTTTTCTTTACTATTACTTCTATTACTTTAACTGACAAAAAGTGTTGGACAAGTCAGCAAAAAAATTGTTCTAGTTGTAAATACGGATCTCTATATTTACACTTGCTACAATCTAAGAGTTAGAGTTAGAGTTTAAGGAGATTTAAGCAGCATACGAGCACATTAGCTATAACTATGTCACTTTTCTGAATCCATACACCGTCTTCTAAAATGATTTGCCACAATGTTTTTGACGTTTTTTAACTGTAAATTATAGGGATGCACTGATCTGGCTTTTTCGATGTTAGGTTAACATATCTGACAATACCTGATATCAACCGATACCAGTGCAGAAACTGAAAACAGCATTTATTTCCTTTGAACTGCAGTAAAATCAGACAAAACTGATCCAAATGTGTTATGTTAACTGTAATTATATCACTTCATATGTACAACCAGGATATTGGCTGAATCGATATTTGGAAGCTGATATCTGATCAAGCAAAACTTCAGTATCGGTGTTGATCATTGTATTGTTCCATCACAGCTAACCAAGGTAGGCAAAGGCGGTCTTGGTCCATCAGCCTACAGCTAACAAGACGCAATCATTTAGTTCTGTAACAATATTTCAGACTATACTGGGTTATTTGTTCAGTATGTTTCAATCGTTCAAGTGTCTTGATTGAAACTAAACTAAAGACTGATACCTCGACTTAAAATCTTTGGCCTGTGCTGGAGATTTTGAGTCAATTTGCAGCCTAAAAACACCCATAAAGCTGTATTTAAACACTTTAGTGCAAAGAGATTAACTGCAAAATAAGTGCAGTAAAACAGAGCTGTTAGTGAGTTTGTAGTAAATTTCAATCTCAGAATATATTCAGTATCAGACCAACATATCAGCCAACTAAACAATCGCTATCGACATCGTCCATCAAAAAAAACCTTCATATTGCTCTATCTCTATTTGAAGCAAACGAAAATATCACGTCTGTAGTAAACACGACGTTGTTCTGAGCTTACATCGACGCGACCTTTGATTCCACTTTTAGTCAACTTTCAACTTTTTATACTCCTCCAATCCTCATTGTAAAAGCTTATATAACCCATCCAAAAATAAACAACACTAACGCCGCACTGCACTTTAGTATGAGTGGGGTTCACAGGTACTTTGCAACAACTGCTGGCTAAACAAACTTCCCTCTGGCTCTCAGGCATGAGAATCAGGCAACAATCTTCTCCAAGTGCCCCAAAACCACACAAGAAAGCAGCGAGCCGTCTAGACACAGAGCCAAAACGAGTCTATGTTTAGCATCCCTAAGCGAGCCGCCAGTTTTTTTAAGATCTGAGCATCCCACGTGTTATCGCCATCGCGCTAGTTAGCCTCTTACATTTACATTAGAAGACATTACCGCTCAGAATACACATACACACACACCTGGACTACACCTGCCATCAGTCTAGGATCTTCTTTTCAAAACATCAACCCATACATTTGGATTTTTCTTCTTTTTTTTTTTTCTTTCTTTCTTTCTTCTATGGCCTTCCTCCCAAGTTTCGTCGGCTATAATTAAAGCCATTAAGTCTTCAGAGGACTCTCCACTGCTATTATGGTGTAATTTCATATTGCCTCCTGGATCTACGGTTTATTAAAAGATAAAGGCAGATTTGGTCCACGGGATTCGTTTCCATGTGGTCGGCTCCCTTCCCTCACCATCTTGGCTTGACTCGAACGGCGAAGCGAGCGGGCCAAGACGCTGTTTACATCGAGCTAAAATAAAATCAAACTCGAGAGCTAGGCAGTACGCGTGTCATTGGATTGGAATGACAAGCTTCTCTCGGATGTTTTTGAGTAATCTTTGGGTCTTGACAGTTTCATTAGACAGTTCCGTTGATCAGTGAGTGCGTTACTTCCAGCTTCCTCCTCCCCCGCTGTGAACAAAGCACTGTGTAATTGTCGAGATGAGCAAGTCCTGCTACAATGGATTCAAGCTGGTATCGCGGGCTGGCACACGGCTGGTGTTTTAGCAAAGGTCGAGTTTAAATAAATGAAAACATCATCTTTATAAAGTTGATAGTTAACCAAGTTTTTTTTTTTCTTTTTTGAAGAAATGGTCATGAATTACGAAACACTACACTTGTATCGGTTGTATTTGTTTTAGAGTAGAATGAACTCTGTCACCCCACCTACTTATGCCATTGATGTCTTTTATCATCAAGAAGCAGTGGTGGAATGTAATGAAGTACAAGTAGTAAAGTGTGATACTTAAGTACAAATTTTAGATATCTGTTCTTGACTTAAGTACATTTTAAAATAAGTAGTTTTTACTTTTACTTCACTACATTTGAGAGCAGGTGTCTATACTTTCTACTCTACTACATTTTTAACTGGACTGAAAAGTAAAAATATGTTTTATGATAGTTTTTAGACCCATACTGAAAAGGCTGAGGGGGTTTATTTTTTTAATTTGAGCAAACAAAATCTCCAATTTTAAAAAAAGCTAGAAAGAATCAATAGTTTCTACTGAACAAAATTCAACACAAATCTGTTTCAAAATCACAATATTTGAAGCTTTATAAGACCTGAAAATCTCTATGAAATACTTTTACTTTTTACTCTTTACATACATTTGTAAACAGGTACTTTAATACATTTACTTAAGTAACAAAATGGAGTACTGTTTTTTGTGTTTCTGTATATTGTTTGTGATGTTTAGCTATAAAAAATGAATTAATTAATGGAAAAAAAAAAATCAGTCATGTTACTGTACAGCAATCATACAGGCTGCCATTGATACAGGGTGGCCCAAAAGTCACAGACACTTTTAAATCTTCAGTAGCTCCTATAATTCTTAAGTTATACTCACCAAATTTTAGCAGTAGGTAAACTGAACCTTCTGAGATTTTTGGCAATATATAGGGTTGTAATTGTTCACTTACACTTGAACTTATCACTACTTAAACTAGGGGAAGTAAAATGGACAAATTTTCAAAAATAATGTTTTTTAAGTGTCCACCATTTTCAGTTTCACACTGAATAGCCCGATCCAACACACTTTGCATAACATTGAAAGCATTCCGGGCTTATGGCTCTTATTTGATCCACGATATTACATTTTAAGTCGTTTATTGTCTGAGGTTTATTCACAAACACCTTTCTTTAAGATAGCCCCACAGGAATGAAATCAGGACTAGTCAGGTCTGTGGAGATCACATACTGCCCCCTGTCTTTGAAAACCACTTATTATTCCTTTAATGGCATTTAGGCTTGGGGCATCTCTGATTTTAAAATGTCGACAGTAACACCTCTGGGTTTCTGAATTTGACCCATGTGACTCAAAGTACCACTGTACAATGAGGGCTCGTTCCTCGGTGCTATATTTGCTCATATTAATGTCAGAAGGATAGTTCTAAATGCTCTGAAAACATAAAAGAAAAATATTTTAGAAACAAAAGAATTATGATTTTTTTTCAACTGTCAGTGACTTTTGGGTATAAATACACTCTGTCTCCCCTCTGTCTCTCTTTCATACATGCTAGCTGCCCCGCTCCTCATCTCCACCGCAGCAGCAGAACCATCAACCGCCCCATTAATGACAACTCACAATAATAAAACCACATTCACCATTAGCAGGATTTTTTTTTTGAGCTGTGCGATCCTTCGTTTGGCAAACTTTAACGTGCTTCTATTCCCGTTTCAGATTCATTTGAACGCTCATAATCCCACTTTACTGCAGCCCCGGGACATCTGAGGCAGCGTTTTTTTTTAAGATGAAGAAAAAGTGTTTACGAAGCACATAAAAATCCACTTGTGTGTCACTGGGAGAAGAGCAGCTCCGAATTCTCCAGCTCATCTCGTGTCTGTATAAACTGTCAGTTGAGCCAACGTAAACACAAGAGGGATGAGACACTCCAAGCGCTAAGAGAGCCCTTCTGCATCACCAATATAAGGCACGAGATAAGAAGCCAGGGCGTATCTGCTCCACTCTGCACCTCCTCACAAGAACAGAAACACATCTGAGACAACAGTCAAAAGTTACCAAGCTTGTCAGGTAGATATACAACCTGAATATCTCATTTGTTTGCTGAACTTTGATCCGGGAACTTTAAATGCAAGATCTCCTAGTTGTCTGTGTCCGAACAACTGAACAATAAAGAGGAAGAGAGAGAAAGTGAGAAGGAGGAAGAAGGAGAGAGAAAGAGAAGAAAGGGAGAGGAGCATTGGGGAGAAGGGGAAGAGGAGAGGTTGAGGAGAGCTTTTAATACAAGATCTCATGGTTGTCTATGTCTAAAAACTGGGCAATAAAGAGGAAGACAGAGGGAGTGAGAGAGAAAGAGCAGGAGAGAGAAAGCGGAGAGAGGAAGAGGAGCATTTGGGGAAAGGAGAGTGGGAAGAGGAGAGGTGGAGAAGAACTTTTACTACAAGATCTGATGGTTGTCTATGTCTAAAAACTGTCTGTGCTAGAACTGAAATGGAAAAAAAGTTATTTTGCTTCTTAAAAATGGAATACATTACAAAACTGGATAGATTAGTGTCACTGATGCACTTTAATAATGTGATGATAAACATTTATAATCACAGCTGCTGCTGTTTCAATGTTTTAAATGGACCTATGTATTTGTTTGGTTTGTTTTTGTTCGTATTACTTGAACAGGGTCTGTGTCTGTGTGCTTTCATTGAGGCTCCCCCTGTAGAAATAAAGATAAATGAATGGGAAATCTGCAAAAGTCTCCAATATTCAAAGTAAAAAACAGAAATATCTGCCTCACAATGCACCTCCAACTCACAAGAACAGAAATAAACTCACACACAACACTTTCATACTCGGCAATGTGGGTGAAGTGTCTTACCGACGCTGAAAAATCTGATGGATTGGATATCAGCTTCCAAATATCTGTTCAGATGATATTCTGGTTGGACATATAAACTGATGTAACGATGATGCAATAAGACGATTTACTGGTAGTTGGTGCAGTAGTTGGCCGCCAGAAAGTCTCATAATGTTTGATTTTTTATTTAGACAAAGCTGTTCTGTAGTTGCTTTAGAGATAAAGAACTGCCAGGCAACACATATGGATCAGTTTTGTCTTATTTTATTTTTGTTTAAAGGAGATAAATGCCGTTTTCAATCCATACTAATGCTTCTGGTCTTGATATCTGGCATCGGCTCAGTTAAAGCCATAGTATCAGAACTGAAAAAGCTGGATCGGTGCAATCCTAACTGCAATATTGTGGAAAGGCCAAGAAATGCTACTTTTACTTTAAATTTGGTCCGGCCCAGCTTAACTTCTGAGATCTGGCCACATGGTTATTGTATTATTATATTTAATGTATGTTTTTGCGATATTTAACGATCTTGCTTATAAAAAGTGCTATGCAAATAAAGCTGGAAGAATTTTCAATATTCAGAATAAAAATGACAATTGGAGTCACGGATTATAAAAGTAAAGGCAACAGAAGTACCACGCGCTCTGATAGTTTGCAAACTGGTTTTAGTCGTAGGATCTGGCAACCCAAAGTGAGGCGTTCATTCAGCTTTCTGATTGGATAATGGGCCTCCAAATGTCAACAGGAGCTGTCATCAATCATGGCAAATAACCGTGTAATTGTGAATGGAAATAACGGAACAGTTTGATGTCAACATGTTTACTTCACCTCCCAGAACACGTTATTACCGTTTATCGTCATGATGCAATTTAAAAGAAGAAGAAAAAACATTTAGAAGCAACAATATCTTTTATAATTGGAGTCAATGTCAAGCAATGCACCTTATGTTACAAAATACAATAAAAACTAGACATCGACCAATGTGTTTTTTTCTTTCATGGTTTAGAAGGGGGCGGGCTCTTAGCAGCTGTCAATCAGAACTGTTGCTAACGCTAGCAGGAGCAACCTTGGGGAAAAAAGGCAACTGCTTTGTCTTTTATTAATGTTACAGACACAATAGCAAAATAAAAATGACCAGAAATGACCAAAATAAAATATCGATCTCTGCTGGAGCCCAAATATTGGCCCTATATATCACCTAACTGATGTCAGTCTATCTCTAACACAAACACACTGCAGAGTCTAATTTAATTACTAATAAGTTAATTGAATATTTGTATTACTGTCTCAAAATGGTGACAAGCAAAAACGACCTATCCCCACACAGATTCTCACTCTTTGTATGTTGTCCTACAGTTTCACATGATGCTGGTGGTAGCCTATTTTGCATGGAACATTGCACGTCCCAAATGTGCAAAGGGTTGTGGGTAATGAGTCCAGAAGGACAGGGGACACAGAGACACACACGGCTGATGTAATAAACTCACTATCTGACAGACACAAGCAGTGCTGTGGGTGCTAGCATACTGTGTAATGACTGCTACCACGGAGTCCCACGCCACTACACTCCCAAAGGAAACGGGTCCCGTGAGACGCAACGCTACACCAGCAGAACTGAAGCAAACAGCAAAATACAAACATGAAATCATCCATCATTTTGAGATAAGATATAAGGGCATAGTGGTTGTAAAGATGACATACTTTCATGGTTCTAAAGGTGCACTGTGTAACTTTTCTTGGACGTGTTATTGCTTGGCCTGGAATATTCCACAGTACTAATCTATGCACATGAAGGCAAGCAGCTAGCTAGCAACAGTAAGAATGCATGCTGCTATTTTAGCAATAAAAGTGGTGCTAAAGTGCTTAAGCTTAAGTGGTACTTAGCGATAAAACACCTGTAGTATAATGAATGCAAGATAGATATGGCATACTGTGGAATACACTTTAGATGATTGCAATTAAGGAATCACAGATCCCATACTGGATATCGATGCCAATACTGAAAAACCTGCTGGATCGGATATCGGCATCCAAATATCGGTTCTGGTTGGACATATAAAGTGGTGAAATAAGAATACTTACTGGTCATAGCTGGCTTAGAAAGTCACAGAATGTTTGAGTTTTTATTTACACAAAGTTGTTCTGTAATTACTTTAGCCCTGGAGAACCCACAGGGTCAAATTTGGCCGCTGCTACCCAAAATGTAAAAAAAACCCAAGTAAAATTTCAATTCAAAAATTTAAAAAGCCCAGAGTGCCACATATGGCCCCTGCACAGAGACACCTAGTGGATGAATACTGAACTAAAATGAGCCAGAGTGGTAGTGACAAGATGGCTGACCTGTTGAGCAGGAAAACTACCCAAACAAAATCGTCTTCTCAGCAAAGCAGCGGTTGGTAAAATTGTGGGGGTTTTTGTTTTTCTTTTTAGTAATAGCTTGCAGAATGTCTAGAAGTATGTTCTATATTATTCTTGGAAAAATTAGTGTGCCCAATGGGTCAAATTTGGCCTTGATCCTAAATTAGGGAATAAAGGGTTAAAATTGAAAAGTGTTCAGTAGAAAAGGGGTCTTGGGTTCTCTAGGGTTAGAGATGAACAATGCGACATTTCGATCAGTTTTGCCTTATTTTATTTTTGTTTAAAGGAAATAAATGCTGTTTTCAATCCCGTTCTACAAAATCCTGGTATTTTTATTTTGCTATTGTGTCAGACAAATCAGGCACCTTCTTTCCCCAAGCTTGCTCCCGCTAGCGTTAGCAACATGTTTGATTGACAGTGTTGCTAAGGGCCCGCTCCCTGCTAAACAAGTGGTGCGGGCAAGAAAGAGGCGTTTATACAGTCTATGGTCCCTACTGACCCTACTGGTATAGGTTGATATCAGTAAATACTTAAAGCCATAGTATCAAAATCGGCATTGGAACTGAAAAGGCTGGATTGGTGCATCCCTAATTGCAATATTAGGGAAAGGCTAAAGAAATGCTACTTTTATATGACAAGGCTACAATCTATCTTTCAGATTTCAGAATAAAAAATAGGTTTTGTTCATTAGCACCACTTTAATCAGGCAGCACATTATTGGCCTACATATTCCCCCTTGTCTCTCTCTTTTTCACTACACCAGTGCAACAAAATAATACCTTATATGAATAAAACAGAGAGACATTTGATACACCATACAGGACACTAAACATCGTGAGAATCGCCAACAAAGATAATCCCCATTATGTCACCAGAATGTGCAGAATAGACCAATTTCTCCCTGATGGTCTCTTCTAGATCAAGGTTGTTTCCACTTAAAACAAAGTACAGTACTATAACAGAATATGAAACCTGTTCACAATATTAAAATTATAATGATTCATATCCAGAAAATGTTTAAACCGTCAGCAGCTTTAAAGAGCCCCGTTCTTCTCCCAAACAGAAAACACTCTGTTCCACCTTGTGATGTCATGTGTCAATACAGGAAGTGCTCCAGTGTGCTTTTAAACTCCATGCACCTTCACTAGAATCATTTGGATGATTTCAACCCTGGAATTGCCAATCTTTACTGAACTAAAGTTAAAGGTAGCTGTCAACTTGCAAAACTACCACTACATGACATCACAAGGTGGGACAGACCTTGAGCTTTGGAGATGTAGACAGACTAATAATACAGGGTTATTTAAACATGTGTAAATGATACAAAGCACAACCCCAGGTATGTTTTTGAGCAGGTAACAACATTATAATATACGTATAAGGTGTAATATAGCACCTTTAATAATTATCCTCATATAAATGTCGATCTCATTTATTTTGGCCATGGTAATTATGACTCAAAATGTTCATACTGTCCCATACCTACAAAGAGGTACATGATTTTTTTGGTGTTTTTATCCAAATCTTAAACAGTTTTCCAACTTCCCAGGCTGACTGTTCTGCCCCCGTCTCCAGCAGCCCCTCTCCATCTGCCTCAGTGCACAATATGGGGTGGCCATTCACTCAGCATTGCATAACCAGAATTATACAAGTGAATAGTGCTATCAAATGTGTGTTGTGTGTGTGTGTGTGTGTGTGTGTGTGTGTGTGTGTGTGTGAGGTACCCTGAGGAGGCCTGCCAGAGGAACTTGGCACTGGGCCGTCCCATTAAAAGCTACAGAGCTGAATCTGAACACACCTCAGGGCTGGCAGCTCCCATGTAAAACAGTTATCACTAAAGACAAAGATCACTTTAGTTTCTCTCAGGCCAAATCTACTGGAGCTGCTCTGGACTCAGATCTGAAGCTGAGTGGGGCCCGTGTAACCTGCACAATTTGACCACTTTTATAGACCCACTTTCAACACCATGAGAGTAGTTTGTTCCTTTGTGTCTTCCACTTTTGCAATCCCCAAGCTTTTATCTTGGCTTGTGAGGACCAGCATAGCAGTTACAATAGCACAAAATGCTCCGAACCCAAAAAAAAAGGTCTTTCATCATGTTTGCTGTTTACCAGGTTATCGGCACTATATTCTTAGATTAAAACACGTAGCTGTAGACTATAAAACAGCTTTTATGAATTAACAATCTCCAAGACAATATTCAGAAGCTCAGAGTTGTTTACTTTCCCTATTAAATCTGATAAGCCGTTATGTGTGAAAACTCATTGAGAACACACTCACTGAAAATCAAAAAGTGAACGGTCTCTGTGATGAACATAGAGCATCCGAAAGCTGTATTTTTCTTTAGCAGGTACTTTTCTGGGCACTCCATTGAGATGTTCCACAGTATGGGATTAAACATACCTATCTTACATTTATCTAATCATTGGTGTTTAAAAATGTAACATACCTTGAAAAGTATGCATTCTTACTGTGAGCAAGCTTGCCTCTCCACAGATGCTGCTTGTAACTCAGCCTGGTGGAGTGACCTGATATCCACGTCCAAACTTTTATCATCAAGAGCCACTTATCAAAACACAGGCGAAGCAGAGAGCCGATTAAGGGCCATAGACACAGTGAATACTAGTAAATAATTTTAATATATGCATTTATAAGAGGTTAGAACGAGCCACAAAACTTTTACTCATCCTTAGAAAAAGAACACACAAAAAACTTGATATTGGCTTTATCAAGGTAGATTTTCAGAAAACTTGCAGTAATAATGTAATTAAGTATTAATTAAGTATGACTTAAGGGAATACGGGCCAATTCGTCTGGAAGCCTGAGGGTAAAAAAAATGGACATGCCTGTTCTGTGCAAAGAAATTATATCTCCACTCAGGCAAGCAGATGTGGGACCCTCCTCCAGAAAGGTTACACGGTGCAGCTTTAAAGAAAAGGTGAAAGAACCAAAGGAAATACAGAGAAAGATCCACCAAGTGTCATCTGGATGAGTGAGTGTGTGTGATGCACTTTCGCTGACATAGGGGGCCCTCCACAGACCAAAACAACTGAAAAACAAGGCATTCAGCAACAGCAACAAGCACTGTCTGTAAATAACTGGTTGGGTTGTTGCCCCCCTCAGACTGCGCTTCCTCTCACTTCAGCTCTCACTTATGGCTACATCATTAAAAAAAACGCATTTAGAGAGAATGGGCTGGGCCAGAGCACCTCTCATCAAGTACTTGTGTGGAGCTGCTGCCCACTGCTGTGCCCGGTAGAGACTGTGCCCGGTAGAGACTGTGCCCGGTAGAGACTGTGCCCGGTAGAGACTGTGCCCGGTAGAGACTGTGCCCAGCTGAGACCAGCCCCTGTGCCTGGTAGAGACTGGCCCCCAGCAACCGGCCTCTGTGCCCGGTAAAGACTGTGCCCGGCAGAGACCAGCCACTGGGGCCTGAGCTGTGGACAACTACTAATTAAATTTCCTCCTCTTTTCTCCCTGTCCCTCCCTGTTGTTTTCTTACCGGTTTGGGGTCTGGCCTTTGTGATTCACAGGAAAATAAACAGGCTTTCAGGAGAAGGACAAGAATACTACTTTTTAAGTGCCTCTTGTCAGACTGCTGTCTAGGCAGGAATGTATTTGATAAAGAAGGTGCTTTATGTTTAAAGTATCAAGTTAAAATATGAAGCTTTTTACAGAATGTAACAATTAGGATTAGTTAGGGTTTTCTACATCCAACAACATGTATAGGTCCATGTCGTTTCACAGCACAGCAGAGAGCCAAACTGAAGAGGAGTAACAACTGTCCCTAGCAGTGCTAAATATTGTATTTTAAAGTTACATATTCCGCAAACTGGACTCTTGTGAGCTTTAAGCTGTGTCATAGTGTTATAATATTGTTACCTTATCAAAAACTTACCTGGAGTTGTGTTTTGGTTCATTCATACATACAGTAATCCTTTATTATTAGTCTGTCTATATCTCCAAAGCTCAAAATACTTTTCACCTTGTGATGTCATGAAGTGGTAGTTTTCAAGTGAACAGTTAACATTTACCTTTTGTGTAATAGAAATTGGGAATTCCAGGGCTGAACTGATCCAATTGACTCTAGTAAAAGTGCATGGAGTTTAAAACACAGTGGAGCACTTCCTGTATGACCACATGACATCACAAGGTGGAACAGAGTGTTTTCTGTTTGGTCTAAATATGCTGTATGTGTGTTAAACATGTGTGAATGAAACAAAACTCAACTCTAGGTATGTTTGTGATGAAGAAACAATGTTATAACATAGATCAGAAAATAGTGTAATATGGGCCCTAAAGTAAAAATGTATGTCAACACCTCTCCAAAGGCAAAACACATCCTGGTAGCTTCAACATTTAAAGGTAGTAGGATTTTTGTTACTGCTTAGTATTTCATAAACACTTCTGCTCAGATATGAAGTAAACATGCATGCTACTTTTTTTTTTTTTTATTAATTATAATGCTAATTTGCAATCACTAAAAAGTAGGTTGTTCACATGATTTTGTCCTCAAGCAAATTATGTCAAAGTCAAAAAGCAGAACGCACTCTTCACTGGGTTGCCAGATCTTAAGACTGAAACCAGTTTGCAATAGAACAATAAGGGCTCTCTGGGACAGCGGCAATGAATATAAAGGCGTTTTTAATCTGAACTCTTTTACTTTTTAATCACAGTACGTTTTAAAACAGGTACTTTTAATACTTTTCAGTTTTAGTTTTTTTTGCTGTGGTATCTGTACTTCTACAAACAAAAGGGAGTACTTCTTCCACCGCTGGTCCCTTTAAATAAAGACTAAACTAATCTAAACTAATGTAAAAATGATTTCTCTCTACGCTTGTGTTCTTTTCCCATGATGCCTTAGCTCCACCTGTAAGTGCCTGAGCCGCCCTTGGGGCTCTGTGTAATCTCTTTGTGCCCAAGAGCTGTGGGGATGGTCTTTGTTTCTGCACGCTTCCTCTGCTCTGATGAAGCTTTGCAGATGAAGCCTGGGGTGAGCTCCTGTTGGTGCATGTCCTCTGTCCTGGCCGATGTTCCCCAGTCTCGCGCCAACTTTCAACTCCAGCACCTGCTAATGCCATGTAGTAAGTAGGCTACTCTCAAACTCTATAAGGAGTCCAAATAGCTGGGGTTCAGATATCATCACAACATTCTATAGGCCAATGATATTTAATACAGATGGGGGGCAGTTAAAATGAATATTGCTATAATACAGATAGTTCTACGGTCTTGTAGTCACTAATAGAAATGATCAGGTTCAACATTTGTAGATACTTTTTTGGATATTTCAACGGAAAGTACAATGCAAACAAAGTGAAAACTGGTCTAAATAAAGTTAAATGGTCTAAATATAATGGAACTTATAACTACTACCACAACTACTATTACCACCGCCACCACTATAACTACTACCGACCGTCACTACTACCACTACTACTACTAACACATTGGATTTATATGGCGCTTTTTTGGATACTAAAGACAGACGCTTTACAAACAATAAGAAAACATAAGAAGACAATGGTGGAAATCATGGGGGTAATGCCAAACTGAACAGGTGAGTTTTTCTATATCTCAATCTCTAGTTTTTAGTAGTGATTTGCAGTGCTGCAGGGAGTCCGAGTCCTGATGGATTGTGGGAGTGAGTTCCAGAGGGCGGGGACACCGGCGGCAGCAGCAGCGAAGGCTCAGCCCCCCACCCCCCCAAGGCTTGGCGCTTTGTCCTGATGAGGGGAATGAGGAGGTTGGTGTCGACTGATCTGAGGCGGCAGATGGGACGGTGCTGACGGAGGAGGTCGGTGAGAGAGGGAGGAGCCAGGTTATGGAGGGACTTGAAGGTGATGAGGACGACCTGGTATCAGATGTGGTATTTGTAGCTTGATTGTACTGAAATGGTCAATGTCATTGTTGAGTGAGCCATTGGATTAGCAGAAAATCCTGTATTTTTAAGACGTTTATGATTAACCATGACAATAAGCCTGCTAAAAAATGGTTGTAACTGGAATTGAAACCAGCCATTTGAGCCATTTACCAAACTAAATGGACGAAAACTGCAATGGACGAAAACCAAAGTAACTGTAGAGTCTTGCACAGGGACACAGAGACAGAATATGTGCAGGTGAGTTTTTAAATATAGACTGTAACTTTTATATATAACAGCATTCTTAGTATGAGCGGGGTCACGTCTCTGAAGATCTGACCAAGCTGTAATCTGTCATAAATGAATCCTAAACTCTACTTGATACAACCCCATTCAACACTTCCCCTTTCCTTCCCACTCCCCATTCTCTCCTGCCTCACCTAATAAAGCTCTTCTTCCCCTTCTCCGTCTCCTTGAACGGGCCCTAACCTTGGCTCCCTGGCGAAACATTAAAGACAAAACCAGAATGCCATTTTCACCCGCGCTCACCCTGGACCCGGAGAACCATCTGTAGGAGGGACAGCCAGGCATCAGATTAGCCACGTGGGGAGCAAGGGGGCTTGGGTTTCCAGCTTCCGTGCCAGATAGCGGCTCTGGAGCTTTTAAATACAAACAGGGCTCTGACATACACAGCGGGGCGCGGGACATTGACCATTCTCACGCACACACAAACAGCGGAGCGATTCCAGCACAAAGCTCACAGCTTAGGGGGGAGCTGTGCAGAGAAAAGACAGGGCTTTGCTTGACGTAGGTGGGAAGTCGGCTCCTATCTTTACTTTTTCCAGCGCTCATCGTTTGATCCAGAGCGGAGGATCTCGACGGCAGCTGCTGTCCGATTCCTAAATGAACTTTTGGGAGCAAGTGTTGTAAGGAAAGTAGGGCTGAACAACAAGCTGCATGATAACATATAAACACATAAGGACGCAACAACGAATTCATTATTTACAACTAATCTGGAAATCAAAAAATTACCGGTACTACAAACAAATTTCAAAACCATGTACAAGTTTTATGACCAACACAGCAGGAACTATCCACACACATAAAAGCTCATACTTATATTAGGCTCCCTAGACATTCATGTACTTTTCATGGATTATTTATCAAAGCCCATTTCTAAAGATTACATTTACATTTATTGGATAAGTTAATTGAAATTAAATGTGCACTATGTAACTTTCTGGTTGTAGTTCAGCTGACAGAGTGCTATCTCCAAGGAGACAACGTTGCTTTTCCTCCACAGTATGGCATTAATTTGATCTATCTTGCATTTATATTAAAGGTGTTTTTATTGCTCAAAAATACCTTTAAAACATGCATTCTTACACTGAACAGGGGTGGCCTCTACACAGATCTGGCCTGTGACTTAGTTTGGTCTCCATAGGCAGGTTTAATGCCATAGTGTGGAACATTTCAGGCAGGTCAATAAGATTTCTTTGAAAACTCTCCACTAGAAAAGTTACATAGTGAACTTTTAAAGCGCCTATATTGCGCTAGTTTCTGATCTATGTTATAATGTTGTTTTCTCATCAAAAACAGACCTGGAGTTGTGTTTCGTTTCATTCACACGTTTAACACACAAACCCTGTTGAGTTCTTCTTTCAAACAGAAAAGACTCTGTTCCAACTTGTGATGACGTGTAATACAGGAAGTGCTCTACTGTATTTTTAAACTCCATACTTCTTAACTAAAATATTTGGATGATTTCAGCCCTGGTATCGCTGCCAAGCTCTATTGAACTAGAGATAGAAGGTAGCTGTTAACTTGAAAACTACCACTTCATGACATCACTAGGTGGAACAGAGCATTTTGATCTTTGTCACAGTATTTATGAGCTTGTTTTCATTACAATCAACCAAAAATAAAGGAAGACCAGGAACTTTTAAGTTGTTGTAATGGCATTTCCTCAGTGTCTCTCCCTCCATCTCTCCCTTCTGAAGTCCCCGGGGATCTTTTCTTCTCTCTTTAAATAGGGCTCTGAGCTGTGAAGTCTAATAATGCTCATTTGGCCTCCCATTGAAAGCCAGGGGTAATTCTGGCCAGGGACAGCTCACTTTGAACCACATGACACATGGCGCTTCCCAGTGACCATGGAAACGGGCGCAGTGGGAACCCGAGTGGCGTGAAACGTGGTGCTGCAGTGATTTAAGGCAAGGGAAGGGGGGAGGAGAGGGGGGTCTGGCCTTAAGGAAGACATGGGGTCCAGAGGAAAAGGGAGGGAGACCCCCTGCCAGGAAAAGCGGTCAAGATGATATCAGTGAGTGGAGGGATACACAAACATGAAAGAGCAGAGAGGCAGGCCCCAGATCAAACTTTTCCTCCTTCACAGCTCCTCCTCCTCTTCGTTCTTTCGCTTCTGCTCTCCTCCGTGCATTCCTTTCAAAGTGGTTTATGTCCCGAATCTAACCAGAGGCCAAAAGGTACATTCTGGCTCAATGTGTTAAAGGAATATAGTATCCCATTGCAAGTTAAGTGAATTATAAAATATAGTTTGAGCGTTTGTAGTAAGTTGACACGATCACACATCCAAACATGTTCATTTTGTCTTCTCTTACACTACCAGTCAAAAGTTTGGAGACACCCCATAGACCATATATAAATGAATATAGCTAATTTGCTAGCCACCGTGTTCCAACTATGAAGTGAGTATAGGTGCACTTCTGGCTCCATCGACTCTGACTCCAGTTCACTTTCTATTGAAAAACTGTCGCCCCTCTCTCTGTAACTGCTGCTGTCAGGCTCGTCATTTTGGTCTTAAAATGTTTGTATTAACTCTACACGATCCTGGTATTTTTATTTTGCTATTGTGTGTGTAACTCAAGATATGAATATTAATAAGAGACAAATCAGGCACCTTCTTTCCCTGAGGTTGCTCCCGCTAGCATTAGCAACAGGTTTAAGGGGCCCATATAGCACTATAACATGGTCTAGTTCACAAGAATCAATTTTGCGCAATATGGGACCTTTATTTTCAAAGATCTTCCAAAGTCCCAAAGTCACATTCCTCGAAACAGCACATGAAACTAAACTCCCATTAGCCTCCATTACCCTGCGCTTCATACAGCAGCTGCCCGTGTTCGCTGCTCTCATCTCCAGCGTTCTGTATTGACTTCTCATTCAGCACCCAGGGAAGTAAAACCCACTGATTTCTAACCGCAAGCAGAGCAAAGAACAGTTTTATCAATATCTCTTTTGTATCCGCTATCAAAAGTTAGCGCTTTCAAACTTTATTACGACCAGCTCTCTCTGAATCGCACAAAAGGCATAGCAGGTGAATCGATGACTATTATGGCTCCTCTGCAATTTAACCAAACACAACAGGTTATTAAACGACTGCAATTTGGACGCTATGGCTATGGGGCGGGCTTCACAGAGGAAAAATAGAGAAGAGATCATGCAGATGGACAGAAGGGAGAGATAGTGAGTCATGGAGTGTCTGGCTCAAGGATTCTGTCACAAACAAGCCTCTTCATGAGCGTTTCTCTTGTGTTTGCACCAAAATGTCCCAGAATCTATCTCATTTGTGTAGTCAGTTTAAGTAGAGCCTCACAGGAAGTTACCATTTGACTTCTGGATCTGTCTGGTAGGGATCCAGTCCAGACTTTAATCTCTCCAAGAATAACAATATATTTCTAAACGTTTAAATTTAGTTTAATATTTTATTTGATACAATCCCAATCAGCAAAAGACTGATTTAAAGATGCACCGTGTAACTTTTCTGTACTAAATACAAACTTTACTTGACAAACCCAATGAGCCCTTACTTAAATTTGCTCAAGCTGTCCAAGAGAGTTGCATCATTCATGAAGAGGTTATCATTTTACCTAGAATGTTCCACAGTGGGAAGCTTATACATCTCCATGGAGACAAGGAGGCGACGCCACAAGGTTAAGTTCCAGGTCAGATCTGCGGAAAGACTACCCTATGCACTGTAAGAATGACTGCTTTTCAGGGCAGTAATATCACCTGTAATTGAATAAAGTCAATAAGTTTAATGCCACACTGAGGAATATTTGAGGTAATAACATGGAGACAACCCTGTGGCAGACCTCCTACTGGAAAAGTTACATAACGTAGCTTTAAATAACTGTCAAGTATCCATCCATCCATTTTCTTCCACTTATCCGGGGCCGGGTTGTGGGACAGCAGTCTAAGCAGGGACTCCCAGACTTTCCTCACCCCAGACACTTCCTCCAGCTCCTCCTGTGGGACCCCAAGGCGTTCCCGGGCCAGCTGAGAGACATAGTCCCTCCAGCATATTCACAAGATAAACTTCCAATATTTCTGACAAACTAAATGTGTCCTCGTATCAAGGCAAATACAATGTTTTAGATTAACTGGATTTTCCTGGAACTTTTTACCCCTTTAAAATGCATCCTAAATATTCCAACATTCCCAATAGAAATACTTCCCGCGGCAGATGCATGACACACACATCTGAGGCTCTTACGGGAATCTTGGTCATTGTGGTCTGAACTCAGGGAAGCCCTCTCTGTACACGGCCATGACACCCTCCTGGCACTGCCCCGGCCTCCAGACGACCTCACACACCTGAGCGAGCAGCACTGCACACAACCTCTGCCGCCTGCTAGCTCACACTCCTCTGTCTGCAGCCCGGCTTCGGTTTAAAGGTGCACTGTGGAACTTTTTTAGTGGGGGTTGTCGTCATAGAGATGTTATTTCACAATTGCTGGATCTGGTTACTTTTTGCAATTAGCTTCTATGTGGGGGTAGTTCACTTGGTAGAGTGTCCAATGACCCACAGGTTGGTGGTGCGATTCCAGCTCCCACAGACGAATACTGTCGTTGTGGCATTGGGCAAGAAACTTAACCCACCTCGCCCCCAGTGTCTGTGTGCTCTGGTGTATGCATGTGTGAGTGAATGGGTGAGTGGTTTCTTGATGTCGAGTGTTTTGAGTGCATTGAAGTTGGAAAAGCGCTACATAAAAATGTCACCATTTACTGTATCTTTATCTTAGTTCTGTCAAATACAACCTCCTTTGACTATGAAATGTCTAAATTTGTGTTTTTGTTTTGTATGAATCAACACAAACCAGATAAAAAAACATTCAGATTTGAATCTTTAGAAGTATATTTTATGGAATTCTGATCTGTCGTCTGACTCATTTCTGTTATGACAACACATGAATGCAACTCATAGTCCTGATTACGGTTCAAAGCCAGGCCAGCTGGTCATTTGCGCAATAGAAGCCTTTAAAGATAAGGTTGTGTAATTTATCTAATTATAATTACAACTATCATTACTTCTTGTACTGGTAATCAAGATGGTAACATTAACTCGTAAAGTGCTTTGAACGCCTTGAAGGTGGAAAAGCACTATATAAATATGTGAACATATGCTCTCGTTTCACTGAGTGGAGAGGTTGATTATACTGTTCTTCTTGTTGTCCAAGTATGTTTTCAACTATTTCAGTGAGATGCAGTCCTACCTGTCCATTTCATTCATAAAATATGGACTGAGGGAGTGTGACGTCAACCATAGCATTCAGCAAATGAAGCTCATCGAGGTTTTGCAGTTACAGGAGCAGAATTCCATATCTAAAATTCCGAGTGTGAGTATCATAGCAACCAAAGAGCCAATTTATAACGCCCCTTCCCGCCTGCACCGCTGATTTTAACAGGAAGCAGGCACTTAACAACACTGCCAATCAAACCTATTGCTAATGTTAACGGGAGCGACTCTGGGGAAAAAAAGGCACTAATTTGTCAGTTATTAATGTTATAGTTAGTTATGTCCATTTATATTCAGTGTATGATATAAATCCAGATTACGCATCCTAGTCTCATGACGTTCAGTTCAATGGTATTTGAGCTAGTCACTTGTGCAATAGACCTGACCAAAATCAACATCGACTTGACCAATCCATCTCGTTCCTGTTTACTTCCACCTGAGCTCTAGCTTAAAACCAAACCTCCCTCTATGATTCTGCTCTGGACCACAACTCGAGGTAAAATCAAAAGAACCCAACATTGTTCCAAGACAACTGTGGCTGTGTGTGTGGACTTGTGTTTGTAACTGAGTCAAAGAAATGGCTTCCCACACAGGATACACTTTTTATGGATGTACGCCTTTGGCACAACTTGAAAGCAGCTATCTTTATTTCAGGGAGGATACGTTGGTAATGATCTTGAAACCTGTCCCATTGCTCTAGTAGTTATTTTGGCGTTGCTTTGTAGTGGCCCGGCCGGACTTGGACCAGTTGCTATAGCGAAATGTTGTCTTTGGCTGGTGCTTGAGGTGGACTCAGTTATGGAGGGAGCGGAATTGGTAGAGGGCAGTGCCAGGCTTCACACAACAGCTACATACCAGCTACACAGCCAAGAGGCCTGCTTTACACCAGGCATGAGGGGCTGTGTGGGAGGACGGAGCACATTTTTGAGCTTTTGCAAAAATTTGTACCAACTGAGACACAAATCCTAGCCACCCACTTACCGAAGCAGACATTCGCTTTCGTAATCGGCCAGAGAAGCCAAACATATTCGTCCGTAGTCCTTTGAAATCCCACTCCTCTCTGTGTGCGCCACTATGCCCTCTTCATGTCTGATGTCATGAGAGCCCGAGCGGGATCAAAGGCTACATGGACCATCGGTATGACGACAAGTTCCACGGCAACCGCCAGAACTCACAAGCATTACAGGAAGTCAGGAAAGACCATTCAAGTATAACGTGTCCTCTTAACAAAGTGGTACAGAATACAATTGAGGGATATTTTGGCAATGCTATTTAAAGATAGGTCCTATAACACAAGGCAGGAATTGTTGTTTAAAGGTATGCAAAATGAGACTATTGAGAAATTTGAAATTTGAAGAGCTGAGAAAAATACACAGTTTACAGTGTGTTATATGCACTTTTTAGCTAATTTCTGATGGATTATAAAAATCTCTGACTCATAGGAATGC
The DNA here is from genome assembly GCA_019594935.1 of Periophthalmus modestus. Taxonomy (NCBI): domain Eukaryota; kingdom Metazoa; phylum Chordata; class Actinopteri; order Gobiiformes; family Gobiidae; genus Periophthalmus; species Periophthalmus modestus. The sequence continues at coordinate 18,187,766 of JAIEZT010000012.1, read as the reverse complement.
CCAAAATTGTTGACAAAATAAAAATAAATCTATACCACCAACCATTTATACCATTGTATAAAGAAGTGGACGAAGGTAGTCTGATGTCACTCCAGCCAAATGAAGCTCATCGAGGTTTGCAGCTATAGGGGTAAATTTGGCAAATATCTGGCATTCTGACCGTGAGTATCTTAACAACCAAAGAGCCAATCCAGAGCAAGATTGATGAAGGTAACGCCCCTTCCTGCCTGCACTGCTGCTTTAGCATGGTACATGGACACTTCAATCAAACCTGTTGCTATCGCTAGCAAAACTGACCCTTTGGGAAAAACAACACATGATGTGTCTGTTAATAATGTTCATATCTTGATTTACCGACACAATAGCGAAATAGAAATACCAGGAACATGTAGAGCGGGTTAGAAGGGTGAGGGGTGAGAATTTTTCAATGTAAAATGAATTGAAGCCGATGTCGGGTCAAATGAGCCGGAAGCGCACCCGTGATTACTTCCTATTTGAAATGTGGCAGCTAGTGGGTTAGGTATGTCCATTTATATATTCAATCTATGCCGCCAACCCTACTTCTGATAAACATGGTAATTTGGCTTTTTTTTCAATTCCTAATGTCAAACACATTTGGTTGTGGTAGGGGCAGCAAAAAAAAAAAAAAAAAAAAAATAAAAATTTTAGATTCAATGTTTTCAAATAAATTCCTTCAAAGTCTGAACTCTGCTCCAAAACACATCGCATTAGCTGTAGACATCCCAATTAAAAATGCTTGTCAATGACCATTTGAAAAGATGGATCTTGATTAGATTAACATCTGAACGGTAGTAGAGCCCCAGGTCTCGGTTCTGTGTGGCCGTGGAGGATGGGCAGCTGCTTTGGCACATGGAGGTCAGGGTTAAACGTCCTCATAGTCTCGCAGGAAGCAGGCAGGAAGTGCAGGAAAGAACTGTGTACATATACATGACACGCCAACGCTTTGGTGGAGGCAGCGCGTGGACTTCAGAGCACGGCACCGCGGCCCCTCTCTCCTCCGCTTCCTCTTCGACTCAAATACGCTGATGTCAGTGTAACAAAGATGTCTGGATGATAAAATCTGTCTTTTGGTGAAATATTGTGTTTTAAAATGTTGATATTGTCTATGATTAGAGATAGACCCGGGGATGAGGTTAGAAATAGGGCTAGGCCTGTCGGGCTGATCACTAAATCGAGAGCTTCTTTGCTACTGCGAAATTTTTGGCTATTTTTTGGCTATATGATAAGATTTAAGCTGTAAGGGGTTGGATTAATAACTTCTATGACTCATTACAGATGCAGTAAGTGTTTGGCTGTTTTGTTTTTTTTATAGTACATTTTGGACAGTTTTTGTGGTTTAAATCTGCTCTTGGGTTATTATGTCTGTGATATAAATTTCAGTTTCAGTTTCTATACTATTGTTTATCATCAACATTTACTACAGCAATATATTGTACCTCAAAATTTGTTATTGTGACAGGCCTAATTATGATCTGGCTCCAAGAAAATTGTAAGATACATTACACGTATACACGTTTTTGCCTCTTTGCTCACCTCTAAGAACAAGAAAAAAGCCTACAGACAATTTCAATTCAGTGTCCAAACTTGATTCTAACAAAACAATAGAATGTCATTTCACACAGGCAGATGGAGTATTATTTATTATCTGTATGGCCCCGGCGAGCAGCAAAATCTAATCATCTACAGGTTGCCCAGGGACATAATTACCAAAGAAATTGACCTGAGAATCGTTGGTTTAGCGAAAGACTGATAACCGACATCTGAACAACCAAACTGAAAGAAAGCCTGTTCCTCCATCCAAAAAGACTAAATATCTACGGTTGACCAGCGCCTTTAGTGTTACCGACGGTATTGTATTCCCAGACACACTATATTTAGACATGGATTAGAACAAGCAGCAATTTTTCCAGTCTGAGCGATCGCGGGGCCTGGTGTAATTAAATGGAATCTAATTTGAGCAGACGATACCCTAACGCTTTTGTCGGCACTGAGGACCGGGCGTTCGGGTTCAGGGAGAGGCCAGTCGGGCGAGTGAGGAGGTGAGGTGCCAGACGAGGTGGGTGACAGTGTACGAGTGTGCGAAAGGACCCCGGACGACGCTGGGATGGGTTACATGGAAGGGTGAACCATGCCCTGTCTGGACTTGGAAAAGGCTTTGGTGCCAACACGAAGCGGGTGTAGGTCTGTTAAGATTGTAGTTCTCTGCGAATTACGTTACTGCGTTCACTAGTTTGGTGGTGCTGGTTTCGATCCCAGTTTAGTTGAGATGTAGTCTTGGTTTGGTTTTTGTTCATGCCCAGTTCTATCAGTCAGTTCCAGGTTTAGTCGCAGTGTAGGTGAAAAAAAGTTATTGTGATTTTAATGTGGTGATGTGCAAATGTGAAGTGGGGGTATTTTTATCAGCACAGGTACAATGTGATAGACATTACAGACTTTTTATCTAGCTCCCCATTAGCTACTGAATCAACATCGTAACATCTAACCCAGGGCTGTCCAAACTACGGCCCAGGGGCCAAATGCGGCCCTCAGACCAATTTTTGTTGGCCCTCATGCCTCCTCCTAAACTGGCCCAATTGATCAGGAAGTATTTTTTACAACAAATTGAGGAGATTCTACCTCTATAACCTGAATAACATCACATTGCATTGTCACGCAGACCTAAAAATAATCTTCCAAGTCTTATTAACGGTACAACCTGTCAAACCTGTGTTAAACTCTCCCTGTATCGACACTGGTCTGAGGCCCTACGCTTCGAATATGTTTCAGTATGTGGCCCTCGGTAAGAAAAGTTCGGACACCCCTGCCCTAACCCCTCGTTCACTGCATAGTCCTGGACTCTTTAGCAGGCTCTATAGGACACTCAGTCACATGGCGTCTGGGTGAAAAAAAGTCAGCTAATCTTGAGTTCTACCATAAATACTGGAGTTGGAGTATTTATTTTTTAAATCTGTTTTATCTTTTTTATCTATCTACTTCATTCAGTTGTGTTTTGTCCAGTTAAAAACCTGTTGCTGCGCTGTTGTTTTTCCAACTCTTGCAATGCATTGTGGTCTATATCGACCTGTCTAATGCCGACTACTTTTCAAGATGCATTGTGGGAAATTTTGAGAGCATTATTTTCTCACCAACTCGACATTCGGATGCAACTAAAAATGGCGTGATCTCTTAAATACTGCCCCCTGTAGGACATAGCGTGGACATTCTGACACAGCCATGGATTCCTCTCAGTAGAATTAGCGTGTTTTGAAAACGTCATATGAAAACAGCGTTCATATTGCTTGTACTTACACAGCTCAGTGCAAGATGTGGTGTTATGCAGCTTGAGGTGGCCTTAGGGACATGGATAATGCCAGCGTGTGCTCGTACTTCAGTCCCTCCATCCATCAGAACCATTTTAGACAAAGTGCAGGATGTTTCCAAACCTGTGTTGTTATGTAATGTATGTTGTGGCCACATTTTACTTATAATACGGTAACACAGGTCAAACAGGGGGAAATGGTGATTTTGTACAACGTATTTATTTTCACCATCTTAAATTGAAATGCTAGAGAAACACAACACAACAAAAGAGCTCAGCCTAAACATGCAGGGTTTGTGTGTTAAACATGTGTGAATCAAACAAAACTGTGTGATGAGGAAAATAACATTATACACAGATCAGAGAATAGCGTAATATGGGTCCTTTAAATCTTTTGTTACAAGAATAGAAATAATCCACATTGTATTCTATAGATACTATTCCTCCTCCATTACAACAGCCATAGAAAAATCATGTGCGTTCTCGTGTCATACATTGGGTCAGCCGCCATCACTAAAGAAAGTGCATCATTTGCATGTCTATACAACACAAGGGCTCCTTAAATTATGAAAGGCTGCTCTCTTTCTGTCACTGCCCCTGCGCTGGATAAATGAGACTATAGCCGGTCCGTCCCCTCCGCTGCCCCCCCCCCCCCCCATCCTCCAGGGGAATGTTGGTACATTCCATTAAGAGGAACACTTAATTAAAGCATGATAAAATACCACTCTGAGACTCCAGAGGGGACTGAGCACAAAAAGGGGAGGGAGGAGGGAGAGCGGCAAGCAGCGGATGGGAGGGGCTAATAAAACTCTAGTTAAGTCCAACACCATTGTCCAGCTGCATGTGCACTTGTTTCAGTGGTATAAAGCTGATCAATAAACCAAATTATCGGTAATATCATGGTTGTTGTTTTTGAAGATACAAGATACAACATTAAGATATAAAAAAATTTTATTATAGATCTCAGAAAAACTTTTACTTTTAAACCATCTTTTAAAACTCACACTAACAGGGCAAATAAACCGGCCAAGATTATTCAGCCAGAAGAGCCGAGCAGTACCAGCCTTCAAAAGATGCCTGTATCTCATGGGTAAAATGTTGAAAAAATTAATGAAAAAGCTGTGTTGCAAACATCCAAACAACGATATAACGTGATATTTCTGCTCTTCAATCTCAAATAACAACGTTTAAGGACACATTAAGGCACATTTTGGCTGAATTCTTACCGTGATACTATTTCTCCCACCCTTAAATCGTTATCAATCTCACAGAAGCAGTAATAAAAACATAACCCCATTTTCTTACCTTGCCCAGCACAGTCAAGCAGCTGGGGTCCAACTCGGGCTGCTCCAGCTTCACCACTCCCACCCAGCCGTACTCATATAGGTCCTCTTCATCATTGTTGTTACATAGTCCCAGAGGATGCATCTGCAAACCAAAATAGTGGCCTCATTAGCATACATATGATAAGACTTCTACGATATGAAGTATATTCCCCATTCAAAATAACTCCTGGATGGGAACAAGAGACAGTTTCTCCTATTGATAACCATATCATCATAAGAAAATATTTAATCTAATCTTAAAAATTTATATTCAATCTAATCTTAAATATTTTTTCTGTGACTAGGGATACACTGATACCGATATCGAATAATGTGCTGGATTGGATATCGGCTCCCAAATAATGATTCAGCCGATATCCTGTTTGGACATACAAAGTGATGTAATAACACTATTTACTGTAGTTGTCCCAGAAAGTCTCATAATGTTTGAACTTTTATTAACACAAAGTTGTTCTGTTGTTTGATCAGTTTTGTCGTATTTTAACTTTATTTAAAGGAAATACATGGGATCGTCAGACACACCACACCTCTGTAGTTGTTCTATTTCAAAAGACTTTTCTTCCATTTCTGTCTTTGCTACTTTAGTCAAACTTTTTTGCAGAATTTTCAGAAAGAAACTGCGGAAAGATAACACATTCTGATCAGTTTTGTCATCATTTCATCATATTTTAGCTTTGTTTTAAGGAAATAAATGCTGTTTTCAGTCATGGAATCGGTATCATTACTGAAAAAGCTCCTCATCAGTGGCTGAATTATTAAAAAAAATACATTTTAACCATGTTTATTTGAACTGGCCGCATCTGTATTCAACGTTATTGACCTATAGAATGTTGAAATGTCTGAAATCCAGCTGTAGAGCAGTACAAACAGGAAATACTGTACGTAAAACACTGAACAGAAAAGAAAAGACAGGTATAACGCAATGTGTAAAAATATCTGTACTTTTAAATGGAAAAGGACAGGGATTTACTGGGATATCTTGATACTTTGACCCTAAAAGGTAGAAAGATCAATGCACTGAAGTACTTAGTAGATCCAGTAGATTAACAAGCTTTTCCTTATTAACACCAGGAGTCTCTATCCTCACCTGAACCCTGCTATTTGCCGTCTACAGCAAATTCACAAAATAAGATCCTTAAACTATAGCACCAGATGGGCTAACGGGATTAATGTGCTTGCCCAAGTCTGCTGAAGAGACACTTTTGCATTACTTTAAGCAGCGGTGTCTTGTCTCCCATATGTGCACTATATGATTAATAACGCCAGCATTTCCTTATGTGGACACAAAAGTGCAGTATTGCTAAATTTCCCCATCCAAAAAGTACAACAATGGGTACATGTAGATGGGCAGTAAAAGTGTGGTAACTAGAATAAACCAATAGACTCAAACCCAAAAGGAATGGGATCAGCAAAACATGCCACACGTCTGTCTGTCAAAGACTTCTTCTTCTTCCATTTCTGTAGTAAAAGAAAAAATCTAATCTGTAAACTGAACACAAAGTTGTAGGAGTAAGAGAGTACTTTTTGTCCAGTTGACAGGTTTAAATTTTTCTTTTACTATGGATCATATCTGAACGACTGAGGGATTACACAGACTTCTGAATTTTTTTGCACAGGTGTGAACAATCAAAAGAAATCAGATTACTCAGTGGTGGAATGTAACAAAGTATTGTAGTAGTATGTAGTAATACTAGTATAGTATTAAAGTACTATACCCAAGTACAATTTTTAGGTGTCTGTACTTTACTTGAGTGCATTTTACAGTGGATACTTTTTACTTTTACTCAACTACATTTGAAAGCCAGTATCTGTACTACATTTTTGAACAGGACTGAAAAGTATTTGTTATTATTATCTGAGATCTGCTGGAAAGTCTGAGGGTTTATTTTAGACAAGTTCATAATTTGAGCAAACAAAAATATACAAATAAAACCAGCTAGAAAAAAAATGGTTGATTCAGTTGTTTCTGTTGAATCAATCAAAATCACTAGATTTGAAGCCTTATAAAACCCCAAAAATATGAGTGAAATACTTTTACTTTTTACTCTTTAAGTACATTTTTAAACAAGTACTTTAATACTTTTACTTAAGTCAATTTTTTCATGTGATACTTTTCTTGATTTTTTTTTTTTTTGCTCCAGTATCTGCACTTTTACTTAAATAACAAAACTGACAACTTCTCCCACTTCCTCACATCAGATATAACTGTTTCCATGACATTTTCATAATCTGATCACTCCTGAAATCAGATTATGATCAGATTTCTGCAACTGTCTCTTAAGCCTCACACTCACAGGGCAAGTAAACTGGCCAAGTTTATTTAGCCAGAAGAGCCGAGCAGGGCAAGCCCTCAGAAGATGCCTGTGAAGGAGATTAAAGCCAACGGAAGTCAGACATCACAAACACTGAGTCACCGCCAGCACCGAAGGAGGTGGTGGCCTCTTTAATTGTGACCTGACAAAAGCACTTATCTTGAAACATGTATCTCAAAGGGCTTCTCTAACTCTGCCCATGAGTACAAAGTGAACAGCACCACAACAGGGAAGGATTCACTGTGGTTCTAGGCCTGTCACGATAATTACTATATCAACCAGTGGTGGAAAGTACTTTTAGGGATCTGTACTTTACTTAAGTACAGTGGGGACTTTTTACTTTTACTTCACTACATTTGGGAGTAGGTCTGTGTACTTTCTACCCCGTTACATTTTTGAACTGGACTGAAAAGTAAAAAGTACTTTTCATATGATTAGAGGGGTTATTTTTACCATGTTCGTGGTAACATCCTGACAGAAGTTTTTGAGTTCAAGCTTCGACTTTGGGCAAACAATAAATACACAAAATTCAGAAAAATTTACCAAAATATGCATCATTTTTAAATCTATATCGCTACATTTACACTTTAACAAATGAACAACACTTTTATTTTTTACTGTTAAAGTACATTTTTAAACAAGTACTTTAACAGGTACTTTTACTTATTTTTTCATGTGATACTTTTACTTTTATCTCTGTATCCGTACTTTTATTTAAGTAACAAAATTGAGTACTTCAGCCACCACAGTATATGTTTTCAATATTAATCGCGAGTACTTTACTTACTTTCTTCACAGCAGTGGGGAAAGTTTATGCGGTATTAGGCGTACTGTATGTTAATATTTGAGTTGCCGATGGTCAATATATTGCACTTCAAAATGTGCTATCGTGACAGGCCTATGTGGCTGCAAACAAAATGAAACACAAAAAATTGGACAACTTTTTTAATCAAATGATCAAAATCAAAACTTCAATAGTTAAAACTATTCTACGAGGCTGAGTCAATGTCTACAAGTGATTATGTAAAAAGTGTGAAAAGTAGTGACGAAACGATAGGGCGGTGTAATCAATTTTATTTTTACAGCGCCTGTGGCTCCATCCAGTTACAAAAATGGCGTGAAACTATCATGAGAACTAAAATAACACAGAAAAGCAAATCTATAGTGGCCTTTATAGAGCCGATGTTACGCTATTTTCTGATCTATATAATGCTGTTTCCTCCTCACAAACATACCTGGAGTTGTGTTTTGTTTCATTCACACATGTTTAACACACAAACCTGTATATTTAGGCTGAGTTCTTCTCTCAAACTGTAAAAACTCTGTTCCACCTTGTGATGTCATGATGTAATACAGGAAGTGCTCCACTGTGTTTTTTAACTCCACACACCTTCACTAGAATCATTTGGATAATTTCAGACCTGGAATTGCCGACCTCTACTGAACTAAAGGTAAAGGTAGCGGTTAACTTGAAAACTACCACTTCATGACATCACAAGGTGGAACAGAGCATTTTGAGCTTTGGAGATGTAGACAGACTAATAATAAAGTGTTACTCAAACATGTGTGAATGAAACAAAACACAACTCTGGGTATGTTTTTGATATTCTAACATGGCTTAAAGCTCACAGAGTCCATTTTGCGTAATATAGGACCTTTAAAGGTTCTCTGCACTTTACCTAGAATATTCTTCTATCTCGCATTTGTTCCAGTAAAATTTTTTCTTTATTGTTCAAAATCTCTTGGGAGAATGCATCTTTACTGTGAGCGTGCTCCTCTCCCCCACAGATCTAACCTGTAACTTGGCTTGGTGGCGTCAACAGTTTGTCTCCATGACGATAGTAAAGTTTAATACCATACTGCGGAACATCTCAGGCAATGCAATAAACTGTCAGTGGAAGCAAGAATGTTGTGGACCCTACAACAGAACAGATATCTAGTGAGTATTTAAACATGAATCACAAAAAAATAAAAAAAAATAAAACTTAACATTATACTGCCCCTACAGGTCAACTTTTAAAATTAATATATTTATTATGACCTACACAATATACAAAGATTAGAGTCAATGTTATAAAACCAAATCTAGAAGTCTGAGGCATTAGATCTATAAAGGAGGGATTATCTGGGCAGCTTTATGTTACTCTTTTCTATACAGTAAAAAGTCACATTAGTCAACCAGATCCAAAAAAAGCAGACGACAACAATTTATTGGGTGAAATTTTGCATTTTAAAGCATTAACAATAAAAATGAGATTAAGAGCGTTGCCAAATAAAGGGTTGAAAATCCTGCATTAATCCCGCCGGCTAATAGAGCACAGCCTAGCTCCCGTATTAGCATTCGAAGTGGGCCAAACTCAACTGCGGGTCACTCTATCCTATTAACCCAATGACCAAAACACCCCAATGAGCCAGGACTATGGGCGCCAAACTGTGGACCACTCTCGCCCCAAGCCAGATGTTAAAGCAGATGACCACCACTGATAGCCCTATACTTTGACCTTTGAACCCTGCTGCGTCGCACAGGCAGCAGGTTAGCAGTGCGGTGGAGCTATTGAAGGATCCATTGTAAAGGTGCCTACTTCAGTGCTATTGGGCCCACGGGTCAAGCCTCTGACCTGAGGGGATTTTGGACAAGAGTAAAAGGGGTTCAAATGCAAATCAGCTGGATCCTGGAAAGAGAGGAACCAGGAAGGAATGTGAACATCGTGTGCCACTAGTTTAGGGAGTCGTTCAGCGGAGATAATGTGATCAAAATATGGAAGCCTTAACACTTTGAAAGCAGGCAAAAGGAGATGCTAACAATGCAATATATTGAATTAAAACATAACATTTGCGGTATCTTCATATGTTTAAGTACGTCTGGTCATTTCATACTTTTAATGAATCCTTAAAGAGCGTAGAATATGTATTTGAAGATTGAAGAATTTCAGAAACATTATCTATTTGTGTTGCCAGATATGTTCAAATCAAATATCTCTTTTATTGGTAAGAATAAATCCATCCATCCATTTTCTTCCGCTTATTCGGTGCCGGGTCACGGAGGCAGCAGTCTAAACAGGGACTCCCAGACTTCCCTCACCCCAGACACGTCCTCCAGCTCCTCCGGTGGGACCCCAAAGTGTTCCCAGCGTGTATTGTAATTTTAGTCCTCAAGACAATTATCCAATCAGAAAGCAAAATGAATCTCACTCTCACCATCTTTCCCTGGGTTGCCAGTTCCTATGACTAAAACCAGTTGAACATAAATCTAAAAAGGCTCTCTTTAATCTGAATTCTTACCAACTAAACACCAGCATCTGCAGCCAGGCCCGTCAACAGAAATTTAGACGCCCGGGCAAGAAACCGCACATGGGCCACCCCCTTTGAATATAAATTAATGGGAAGAGAATTCTGGGCCTTTAAGACCCTAAGGCCCAGGATGACAGACCCCTTTGGACCCCCCTGTTGACTCCCCTGTCTACAGTCAACATGAACCAATGCCGAAAAATTCCCAAGTAGCGCAAAGAAAAAGTACACAAGATAAATACTGACCCCAAAAATATATTGTTTCAAGTTGATATCGTAATTCTCATGACAGGCCTACAGATCAGCCTAATTTCCCAAACACAGAAGCTTGATGCATGTGAACAGACATGCTGACGGCCTGCTCCATGTGCTTTCTTTTTTAAAAACATGAAGAAAATCTGACTTGATAGAGAACACAGTTTAGCCTTGAATGTTCCTGCGCTAGCCTCCCACGCACTGAATACAGAGTTTGAACTACTACGCTTTGGCCTGTCAATAGGAATCCTTGAAAAAATGAAATCTTTTTTACACCTAACATGGAAGGAACTCGGACAACAAGGAAGGTCAAACCTACAGTATCTGCCTGGCCTGAATGAGCTAGCGAGCGTTTTGATAAACCTAGTGAAATATCCTGATTATTATATTAGCAACAAAACATGGGAAGTAAAAAGTTAAGTAAAATAAATTATTTCAGCGTATTTCAAACCAAAATGCGTCTTCGTTTACAGTGCATTAAAATCATAAACTGTGGTCAACTAAATGGACATAGCCAACCTGCTGGCCGCCACTTTCTAAATAGGAACAGAGAATGTGCATGCTTCCGGCACCATCGATTGTGGCTCCAATTCACTTTCTATTGAAAAACTGTCACCATTCTCTCCGTAGCTGCTGCTGTCAGACTCGTCATTTTGGTCGTAAAATGTTTGTATTAACCCGCTCTTCATGATCCTGGTATTATTATTTCCGTAAATCAAGATATGAAAATTCAGATGTAACTGTCTTTTTATTTGATTGCTCATTAAATGTTCCAATTTATTTTCAGGCTAAACAACTGGTTGGTGAAATGAACAGTCTGACTAGGACCTGATGCAATGATGTAATGATTTTGGGACAGTCTGATCCCAAACTAAAAGACTGAATGAACAAGTAAACAAATTAATCAATACATACAAATCTGAAAGGCCGGCGATGCCATTTCCAAGTTTTTCTTCCACAAACCAAGTATTGCCACTACACGTTTGATTACATGTTACAGCTAGGCCTGTCACAATAATTACTATATTGAGTTATCGTTTAATATATGTTAGATGGAACAATAATATTTGGGGATCAGTATTTATCGTAGGGACGTTTTCATTGTACTAGCTGAAATTTTTGTTATTTTTCTGTATTGCAATAAGAGTTGAGTGGTAGAGGGCAAATACCTTCTATTGGTTTTTATAGACACAAACTAACTACTAAAGTGTTTAGATCTGCTATTTATGTATTGCAGTTTGTGTAATATGGTTAAAAAAAAAGACATTAACCATTTTTTTGGGGAGGGGGGGGATCATAATAATTCTACTTCAGAGTTATTGTGTCAGTGGCATAAATTACTTTAAATATTATCATTTACAGACAATATTTTCTTGTGATATGTAGTACTTTAAAGATCCTATTTTACACAAAATTTACTCTGAGCTTTAAGCTATGTTATAATGTTGTTACATCATCAGAAATATACCTGGAGTTGTGTTTTGTTTCATTCACACACTTTATTATTAGTCTGTCTACATCTCCAAAGCTCAAAATGCTCTGTTCCACCCTGTGATGTCATGAAGTGGTAGTTTTCAAGTTAACAGCTACCTTTTAATTTTAGTTCAGCAGAAATCACTTCTTCTATCACCACATGACATCACAAAGTGGAACAGAGCGTTTTCTGTTTTGAATGTAGAACTCAGCGTATATATGCAGGTTTGCGTGTTAAACATGTGTGATTGGAACAAAACATAACTCCAGGTATGTTTGTGACAAGAAAACAACATTATAACAGACAAAATGTTAGCGAGTCATCTGGATCAAACCTGCACCATTCATCTTTTCCACATATCCCCACATGCCTCCTTCTAAAACAACTATACCTTCATTCAAGTGCACTACATACCAAACCTCTTTATCACCACAGGAAGACTCAGAGCTGTACATCCTTTGAAAAGTGAAGATGCGGAAGTGCTATAGCTGCTTGTAATTACAGCCTCCATGGCCCTGTGCTCCTTGTCAAGCGGCTGGGGTGGCAGAGTGGGGAGCCCGACCTGCGCCCCTGGGTCTCAAACACTGGGCCATTGTGCGTTTGGGTTCTCTACCTCTCCAAATGGGGCAGCCTGCTTGTTGTTGTGGTGCTGGTGGTCCATGTTGTTATTTTAGAAGCTGGGACTGTGACTCCCACAGCATCGATTTGACCTTTTTCTAAACGCATGTGGATAGACCTGTCAAATATATACGCAGGTGAGAAATATATTTTGGGGCTTAAAAGGTGAAGGTGGAACTTTTCTGATCTCCATGGAGATGTTGTTCCTTTGCCAAGACTGTTCCACTGTATGAAATGTAACTTATCTGCCTACGGGGAGACAAGCAGATAATGTAACCAGGCCAAGTTAGAGGTTAGATCTGTGGAGAGGCCTCCCCGCTCATAATAATAATGTAATTTTTATGATATTTTTGAGCAATAAAAGCATAGTTAAATACATTTTATCTGTGTTTAAAGCTATACGGTGGGACATTCTAGACACGGCAATAAAATCACCTTTTGATACAAGCAAGGGGAATAGCAGGGATGCACCTATCTTGCTTTTTCAGTACCGACACAGATATTTACCACTGCCAATGCCTGATATTAACCAACCCCAGAGTAAGGATGGGAAATGGCACTTATGAGTCTGTAAATAGTCTTGTTAGATCCAATTATTGGCTTAACCGATATCGTGGAACCGACATCATGGAGCCGATCCAGCTAATTTTTCAGTATCGGCACATATTCTAATGATAAGTATTCTAATGATAAGTCGACAGCTGAACTACAAAATAGATTTGGTTTGTTGTGCTACATATTTTTTGCACTGAATCTGATATAGCTGTGTTGTGTTTCTTTCGCACATGTTTAACACACAAATCCTGCATATTTAGGCTGAGTTCTTCTCTCAAACTGAAAACACTCTTTTCCACCTTGTGATGTCATGTGATAATACTGTACTGTTTTTAAACTCCATACACTTTCACTAGAATCATTTGGATGATTTTCAGCATTTGGAAAAGGCTTTTACAAGAAATGTCTATAAATACAGCGACAGGGGCTTAAGAGTCTTGCATTTAACCAATATATCACACTTTGTTCAAATTGGTTGCCTGACAATCCTGCATGTGGACTGATGCTTGGTAGAAATTGGGGGGCGAATAACTGGACGAAAGTTTTGATGGAAGTGGGTCAGAGCAACAAAAGAGCACCCAATGCAAACATGCCTTTATCCACACACACCAAAATGACAATGACTCTCCTCTCCAGCTCTCCCTGCTAGGCCTCAGCGCGCACAAACCCAATGCAATCACCACGTTTTTTTTTCCTCTTTTTGGTGAGAGGGGGTGGGGTAGTTTTGGATAAAGCCACTAGGGGGCGAATGCTGTCCTGCCCGGTCCATTGTGGTCCCTGGGGAAGGCAGCGTTTCACATGAATATCCCCTTACACGGGCCACACTCTCAATGAAAGCTTGGCAGGGATTTGTACTCCGCTTGTCACTCAAGATGACCACACCTCCTGCTAGCCACCAAGCCACCTGTAGAAAGGGATACCCATGTGATAAGCCCCTATGTTTTATATTCACTTTTAACATAGATTTGAGCAATAAAATAGTTTTCAAGATACGGTAGAGTCACAAATTGAATGCAATGATTTTTAAAAATGTATATATTGGTGTTGAACAGCTATCATCTAGTATCTGTAATAGACTGTATATAAAAATGAAGAAAGCTAACCTGCTAGTCGCTGCGTTCCAAATACAAGGTGATTATGGGCAAACTTCCATCTCCATCAACTCTGGCTCCAATTCACTTTACATCAGAAAACTGTTGTCTCTTTGTTAATGCTGTTGTGCTCATTATTTTACTTTTTATTGTCTATGATGAGGCGGTTTTGATGCCCTGTATTCCATTTTGTAAGATTACCAAAAATAATCTCAACTAGGGCAGAAAATACTGACCAAAAATGAATAACTAATGATGATTTTAGGTAATCCATCAACAGAAATATGCTAAAACCTGCCTGTAAACATGAATGAGCAGTAAACTAAACTAAGTAAGTGCAAAAATATCTCTAAATACCTTTGATTAGCCACCAAAACCAATTCTAGTATGGTTATCGGCCGCCAATCTAGGAATTTTTAGAGTATCGGCATGGATTGAGTTTGGTGGATACATCGATCAGGGTGCAACTATCAACACAGACTAGAGCTGCTAAAAACATTATTAACGACAGAGATAGTATTTCTTTTAGCTCTGCGATATTTCATGGAGTCTTAAGAGTGGAAACAAACTCATCAGAAACACAGAGCTGACTGTGCTAACTGGTTTATGTATTATAAGTAGCCACGTGCTTCAGGCTTTCCTCTTTTTACGGGCCTCAAAAATGAATAATATGGTGAAAAAACACTGCGTTTACACTGCTGTCACTATGTTCTGAATCTGCTGTGGAGGAGTAAAAAACATAAATTTATAACAAATTATTATTATGCTATTTTTAAGTTGGCCTTTTTATATCTTTTTAAATCAGTGTCAGATCAGGAGCTAAAAAAACAAATTAGAAATGTGCAAGTTTCTGTTCATTTGATTCTAATTAGGTATTTTTGCCTGATTTTATATAGTTTATCATGGAAAAAAAGGTATTCTAATTTTGCTAATCTCCAACTCAACAATATTGGTATTAACAATTTTGTATACACCTCCCAACTGAAATCTTCCTGCTACCCTCTCCCCCGATGGTACGTTGCGTTCAGATCAAAACAGGGTCCTCCTCCTTAAACACCCCCCCACACACAGACACACACACACATCCCCCTTCCTCCCTCCCTTCCCTCCCTCGTTCCCTGCCTCTGAAAAGGAAATCAGAATGCGAGTCACACCATCCAACGCCATTCTCTCCAGTCTGTTCGCTGAGCCTTTGATCAAATAACAATCACTTCTTTAACCCCCCTTCCCTCCCTCTTTTTCTGCACTTCTCCCTCGAAATTACTGGCACCCCCCCAGGCCCCCCCCACCACCATTCCTCCAAAACACTGGCCCCTAAATGCTACGCTGTATGCTTTGGCCATGCTATATCAACCATCAGATGTGCTACCAGTACCATTTCTGCCTCGTAACTTTCTCGTGTTCTTTTAGGACTTGCAGACATCGACTTGTATAGTTTGGATGGATTTTTTTGGTACCGGATTTCAGTACCGTTTTGATTTCAGTTTTTTTGGTGCCGTAGCAGTGGTACCCAGCACTGATCAACAACTTTAAACTTTTTGTCAACTTTTACAGCGTGGCTAGGGGTGATTCAAATCTTCATAAGCATTCAAAAACACTACCGCGGGGCAAGCACATTTTCTACCAGACACAGCCAAAGTTTCAAAGGGATTTCGCTTATCCCCATTGGCTGTATAGATATAAAAAAACATGTGAAAATAGCACTGATTGTGGCAAGCATGCTGTTTAAAGAATTGCTGATATGCACATCACAAAACGCACTATAAAGACTCATGTTTTAGGCTTCAGGCTTTACATTTCTGTTTATGGAAAGTAGCATCACTTACTTGGCATCATATGAAGGATTTTAGTCTGATTCATACAAGCAATATGAAGCTGTTATCTCCATTATGGCACATAGCCAAACTCCAGCATGTTCTTCTTTAAAATGTCTTTTTATTTTGCAAGTACAAAATGCAAGGGTTTGTGTCTCTCACCTGTAGCATACTGGCTATCACTATGATTTTCCTTGTTTTGATTTAGGTGTGAGGATGAAATTATAAATAGGAGATAAATGATGTCTAAGCCCTTTTGTCCAGTTGACCGAAAGGAATTTGCACTGAGGTGGGAGAGGACAGGAATTTCATCTGTGCTATATATCCTGTATGTATATGCACATGTGACAATGAAGAGAAATAAAATTGAATTGAATTTTTTTTTTTTGCTATGGATCATACCTGGAAACTGAGGGGTTACATAAACCTGTCATAACCTTATTTAAAAGATTACACTGCAACTTTAATGCAGTGTAATCAAAGCCATCTATTCTCAGTGGTAGAACATAACCAAGTAGTAATAAAGTACTGTAAGTGCAATTTTTAGGTATCTGTACTTTACTTAAGTCAATCTTAAAGTGGATATTTTTTACTTTTACTTCACTGCATTTGAGAGCAGGTATCTGTACTTTCTACTCCACTACATTTTTGAACAGGACTGAAAAGTAAAAAAAAATTTTATTATTGTTTGAGACCTGCTGAAAAGGCTGATGGTTTCTTTTTAACACGTTTGAGCAAAGAAAAATATAACAAAAATAAACTACTATTATACTTTTACTTTTACTCTTTAACTACATTTTTAAACAGGTATTTTATAATACTTTTACTTAAGGTACTTTACTTTAATACTTTTACTTAAGTAGATTTTTTCATGTGATCCTTTTACTTCAGTATTTTTTACTCCGGTGTTTGTACTTTTAGTTAATTAGCAATTATTATCAATCCATTTCGATATACCTCCCACTTCTGTTGATCAACCATGACTAACTATCGTAACCCCCGGCTGAGGTCAGACCGTTTCACCCGAGTTTTTGGGATCAGTTGAAAGGAAGCATCAAAGCCTCCTTGTTTCCCAAAGCCAAACAAGCCAACAGGACATGATTCACCACACTCATATCTTGTTCGCAGTTTTCTTTTATACATTTTGGAAGAAAAGTTGGCACCTATTCGCCAATCACACAAAACCCCCGAAGGAAAAAAAAAAAAAAATGCCGGGCATGGGGCCAGTCCTCACACCCTTCCCCTGCCCTCTCTGTGAATGTGTTTACCTACGTCTATGTTTGAGAACCCCACGGATGACCTGGGAATAACCAAGGACCACCTCTCCCTGACCCTCTGCACACACTGAACCCATTCACCCCAAAACTCAGGACAGGCCCCCACCCACTTCCCCAGTCCTTTTAACGCATCAACAGCCCCTCACTACCCCCTGCTTTTATGGAGGAAGAAGCATTGTCAACTTCCTGGAACACTGGTGGCTGGTCAGGAGCTGTGGTGTCATCATTACCACAACTGAGAATGTGGTTTTCAAACTGCATCAGAACTGAGTCATGTGGGCACAAAGAATGGTCAGATGGACTTCCACATAGACTCATAGAAAGAAAGATTTGTCAGCCAAAGCAAGTTTATATAAAACTGGTTGCACAGTTAATCGAATTTTAAGCAAGGCTGAGTACAAAAGAGTCAACTCATCAAAGCTTAGAGTCAGACTTGTCCAAAGTATCAAAAATCAGATACTAATCGATATTAGTTTTAGTATCGATTAGTATCTGAAACAAGGTTCTCATACTAAAAAGTCAACAGAACAGAAATTAAACTTTCCTGAATAGCTTTAGAATGATCTTGAGCTGTATCAGAACATCTATAAGACACATAGACTAGTAAACGCCCATGGACCACTGTGAAACCTACCTGGACGACTGAGGGATTACACAGATATAAGGCCACATGGGAATATAAAAAAGTACAAGAATTTTGTGTTGAAAATTACATTCTACTGTCTAAATAAACAGTGTTTTTTTCATTTTTCAAAAATAAACCAAAAATGGATTTTTGACAACAACATAGACTTTTGCCTCATTAACTTTTTTTCCCCAAAGCCTGAACTCGTCTCCAAACCGCATGGTTTTATTGACCAAGAACTGGCTGTAAACATCTCGATTAAAATAACCCATGCATATCACTGACGATTAGACATGACTTAACCTCGATCCCGATTGCCCTAGCTAGCCCAGAGCTTTGCCATATATTTAAACTGTGCCAAACCGTTCCATTATGCAACTTCCAGCAAACAAGCCCAAAGACCAAGCCAAAACATACAAACAGTAAAATGTCAGCACCACATAAACACCAGCCAGGCTCCAGGTCTGTGTGGGACCCTCCCCAACAGCTCAGGGGGCGGTCAGGACGGAGTCACCCACCCTGCATGTAGCAACCACCTCAACAGGCCTCCACTAGTTACAACAGAGCAGCCTGGACTACTGACAACTACTACTCAAACAGCAGTTATTGTCACTATACACTTATCTTTACATTCCCTTTCATTCTGTACTGGATTAAGGAGATATAATACACATACAGACTTCATCCTCTACTTTGAAACCTTTAGAAACACTCTTTCACTCAGCCCTATGTTTCATAACAGGTGATGAATTTAAAACCCATCACTGTACACTCTATGAACAAGTAGGCTGGCTACATAAGCTGTATAAAGAAGTGGACTAAACGTGTCACCCATAGCGTTTGGCTCCAGTCAAATGAAGCTCATTGAGGCTGGTTGTTATAGGGGCGAATTTGGAGCTAAGTTCCATATTTGGAATTCCGACCACGAATATTATAGCAACTAAAGAGCCAATCCAAAGCGAGGTAACATCCCTGGTCTAGCGGGCACCCTATTAAGGATAGCAGGGTTAGCAATGTCCATTTATATAAACAGTCTATGGTTGGTCATCGCCATCTGTCAGAAGTACAGTATAAACACAGAACAGTGTATAAAATGTGTTCATAAGGGACTTAGGACTTATGAAACAATATCTCATTTGTTTGTTGAACTTCGGTATGGAAACTTTTAATACAAGATCTCACGATTGTCTACAAACTGGCCACACTAGAACTGAAATGAGAAAAAAAAAATGGAATACATTTCAAGGACATGCAAAACTGAATACACAGGTGCCACTAATGCACTTTAATAATCTGCTGATAAACATTTATAATCACACTTGCTCCTGTTTTTAATGTTTTAAAAGGACCTATGCAGTTATTTGTTTTGTTTTAGTGAAATAAATTAAATAAAAAAAAAAAAAATATACTAAAACTGCACAAGCTGGATTGTGCAGAAACAAAAAATTATACTAAAACTGCACAAGCTGGATTGTTTTTTAAAGTATTCACCATGTTCAGGTTTATTAACATGAATATTAATGTGAACACACAGATTTCATTTTCTACGTGTGCATGCAGGTTGATAAAATCATAAAACTACTGGCTATGTGATTCATAATACTGTTGCTTATAGGAACCCATCAGTGTGCTTTGTTGGAGTTATTCTGTATTTAACTTCTCAATGGGCTTAAATGGCTACTCTGCTAAATAAAGTTATATTGACTGATTTCTTTAACAGCCAGTTCAGGTCAGGTTAATAGACTATAGACCATAGACTATATATTTAAATGGACATAGCTAACCTGCTAGACGCCACGTTCCAAATAGGAAGTCAGCATGAGCGCACATCCAGCTCTACTCTGGCTTCAACTCACTTTACATTGAAAAATGTTGCTCCTCTCTCTGTAAGTGCTACTGTCAGGCTCGACATTTTGGTCTTAAAATGTTTGTATTGCTCTGCCCTACATAATTCCAGCATTTTTAGCATTAGCAACAAGTTTGATTGACAGCGTTACTGTCAAACAAGTGTGGGCAGGAAGGGGCATTACCTTCAACAGTTTCGCTCCAGATTGGCTCTTTGGTTGCTACGATACTCGCGGTAGGAATTCCTAATATGCAACTTAGCGCCAAATTTTCCCTTTAACCGCTAGCCTTAATGAGTTTCGTTTGACTGGAGCCGCACGCTATGGGTGATGTCACGCAGACTTAGTCCTCTTCTTTATACAGGTTTGGGGCAGACAATACCATACAAGGGTGCATTTTGGGGGGACTTAGCAGTTTGACATTGAACCTGTGCACAGAGATAAGCAACAGGCCCACAGGAAGGCAGCAGCAGTCTTGAATTGCATCCTTCTATGTTTAGAATGCTTAAAGAGACTCACAACTTTGAGAGTGAGAGCGCCAACATATTACATATACACACAGCACCTCTCCAAGTCCTCCGTCAGTACGTGCCCCTCTTTCCCAGCACTGGAAATAACTTCAAAGGGGGCTGGTAGCCTTGAGGAGAGAAGGAGCCGGATCCAGTTACAGGCGAGCAGCTGGGAGGGCCCTATACAGGTGGGGCCAGCGCTCCTCCTCAGTAACATTAGCACCCAAAGGATCCTGCTCATTCCACACACAGAATGAAGACTTCCTCCCCTTTGTCTCCTCCAAGCTCAACAGCCATCTTTGAATGCAGTCAGATCTGTGCAATGGTTTTGTTATATCACAGAAGTTTAATGTGCACTATGTAACTTTTCTGGTGGAGGCTCCATCACCTGCTTGTTTCCATGGAGATGTTAATGCTGTGCCTCAGATTTTCCTCAATATGGCAATAAATTTATCTATCTTGCAATATGTTTTCTAACTGTGTGTGGGCTTGCCTTTCCATAGATCTGGAGGATAAAGATAGGGGAAAAGGGGTGTGGCAGATTAAAGGTGCCATATGTAACTTTTCTGTCTCTCTAGAGATTACAAATATAGATGATTTTATTAAGTTCAATGCCATACAGTGGCACATTCTAGGCAAAGCAATAACAGTTCGATGGAGAGAAGCAGGAAGCAGACACTCCACCAGAAAAGTAACATGTTTTATTTATGTTGGTAAACTTAACTTTCATTTATTCAAATATAGGCATTTTTATCGCCAAACAACACCTGGTGTGATGGCGTCATCTGATTGTCTCCATGGAGATTGCAAAATGTTATGCTGTCTTTTTGGAAATAGCTGGTGTAATCATAGACTGTATAAAGAAGTGGACTAAGTGAGAGCGACGTCACCCATTCAGTCAAATGAAGCTCATTGAGGCTCATGGTTATAGGGGCAAATTTGTGCTGCAAGTGAAATTAACAATGAGTGAATAATATATGTCAACTGTATAACTACTCACTATTAAAAAAACAAAAAAAAAAAAAACATGAACCAACCTGAGACAGCCCCCAGAAAAAGGATATGATAAAGGATATGCTGGCATCGCAGCCATCAGCTGTGCAAAATGCTATTTAGCTAGCTCTAGCCTAGCGATAGCAAAGTTGACGTATCAATATTCATACAAATCCAAACTAACACAAACTACATTCAATGGTTTATTTCACATGGTACGTTACTTACAATGGATATTTTCGGCTCAAGTTTGTCAAACAATGCAGGATGGTTTTCTTGCAAATGTGCATGTAAGTTGCTCGTGTTTGCCGCAACTTCTTTTCAGCAGGCTCTGCAGATTGGTGGCTCATCGCCTGTTGGCCATAATAATTCCACACATCAGACTTCACTTTCTTGAGTGGAGGATATAAATGTGTGACATAATCCAGATGCAGATCCACTGTTACAGGCACAGAAGCTAAGAAGTTTCATTGCTATATAGATAGAGGGCCCCCTTGTGGGCAAACACCAGAACTAACATCTAAACTTTATATTGAAACTGGAAACATGAGGCATTCTGGTGCCATAAAGGCGATTATAATCGTGTGCGATGATCACGAAAGAATTGAGGACCTTTTTAATCGTAATTAGTGGTATTATTGTACATCATCCCATCCCTAGTTAGTACAAACCTTTTAAGACCAACTAACGAGGCACACTGCAACAATTACAGAGAGAGGGGCAACAGTTTTCCAGTATAAAGTGAATTGAAGCCAGAGTTGATGGAGCCAGAAGCGCGCCCATGATCACTTCCTATTTGGAACACGGTGGCTAGCATGTTAGCTATGTCCATTTATATTTACAGTCTATGGTCAAATCCCCAATTCGTGCAGGAGTGGCCTAAGGTAAAACAGTTTAAAAGAAAAATGGAGAAAGCTTTGAAAGTTGAAGGTCAATTTTGAAGTGGTGACAAAACACGCTCTAACATCTGCAATGACTTTGACCCCCCCCTTCCCCCCAATCTTCATAGCAACGGGCAAAGCAAACAAGTGTCATGGTTTCAGCGTGAGCGCGAGGACATCTAATATCATGTAAATGTCCTGATATGTGGCGGAAGGCTGCGGGGCTGACAGCTTTAACACTGGGGAGGACGCGCGGCTTGTGACTCTATTAACTATGGCCCAGTGCAGCGGCGTGTGCTGTGTGCAAGTCCTCGGTGTCACTTTCAGCTCTCCACCCTTTAAAACCACAGCGGCACCAACAATGAAGGACAGCCCAGCAAAGTTCAAAGGTCAACACCAGGATGCATGCCATGATTTTGGAACAGAGAGAAACAGCTGCCCACTCTCCAGCTTCTTCCCCCAGATCAAATGTTTAAGACACTGTGTTTGTCTGGGAGAAGTGCTGTCATTTTCATATGCACACAATTAACCGCAGCAAAGTTATTATATAGAAATTTGAAACCTGCCAATGCTATTCATGTTTTCAGCTTCCTGTTATATGCAACATTCTGAGGACTTTTTCACTATTCAAAAGATACAATAATTAGTTTCACATGGTTAATCTCTATGGCAACAGTCCTAATTCCTGATAATCATTCTGACATCCATGTCTGTTATTAATGTTCATAAGTGGATTTACAGATTCAATAGCGAAATAAAACCCCCAATACCATATAGAGCAGGTCAATACAAGCATTTTAAGACCAATATGACGAGACTCACTGCAGCAGTTACAGAGAGAGGGGCAACAGTTTTTCAATAGAAAGTGAATTGGAACCAGGGTCGATTGAGCCAGAAGCGCGCCCATGATCACTTTCTATTTGGAAAGCGGCTGGCTAGCAGGTTAGCTATGTCCTTTTATATATACAGTCTATGATGCAACCCCAAAAACTACAGTGAACACAAAGGAACCAAAACTTCTACAGCTGCAAAGCCAGTCCGGACATCATTTAAATTCCCCACAATAAAGACCCGCAGCTTTGATTTCCTGTTGTTTAGCTTTTATGGCTACTAACACTGCCCCAAATATCGGAGGCATCTGCCACTCCTCTTCCATCCAGGCCGTAAAACAAAAGTCAATGTGACTCCTTAATGAGCCGTGATTCATGCAGGGCCGGACAGCGCGAGGACGGGACGCATGCTGACAGTCCCACGTGTGGATGTGTACAGCACACAGAGGCTCGGAGGTATCTAAAAACAGACCGAAGGGAGGATTGCAGTCATCAACACCTAAGCTCTGAGTGCTCTTTGATGTAGCGCGGTGTCTTTGATGGACCCGGGCCGTGTAGGAATGCTCTGCCCTCCGCCCCCCCCCTCCCGAAAAAAGAGTCTGAAGTTGTGGAATGCGGTGCAAGCTGCTGCTGCTGCTGGGCCCTCTGGAATGGGATTATAGCATTGGCCATATTGCCCCCTCATACTCGCTTTCATGTCTCGTACCCCCGCCGACCTGCCCTCTGGAGCGGACAATATGGTGGCAGCGAGACACAGGAGTCTAGACACTGAAGAATTGTGTGAGGGTATACCGATATAACAAAATGAACTACCAACAAGAGGCAGTCTTTCCAAATATCTAGGCATTGTTTCACCTGATTTGATCATATTTTAACTTGACTAGCTAATTATCTGCATGCAAATCTTAACCTTAATCTTTGTTAATCTGATCTATTGTCGTTATACTTGCAGTTATTGCGTTTTTATTGTGGTACGAGAAGCACTTTGTAATTTTGGATTGTGAAAAGAACTATATACATAGGTCTATCACGATAACGAATTTCAAAGTTCGATAAACGCTTAATTAAATTTACACAGTAAACGATATTACAACACATTTATGCCACTGACACTATAACCCAAGAGCAGATTTAAACCACAGAAACACACAGAATGCAACACTTAAGTAGTTAGCTTGAATTCAACCAATGAATGTATCTGTTCAAACTTCTACAGGTCAAATCTCATTTAGCCAAAAATAACCCCACTACTACAGAAAAAATGTACATATGATAAATACTGACCACGAAAAAACTAGTGTTCCACCTGTCGTACATTGAAAGATAAGTCGATATGGTTATTATCGTGACAGGCCTATATATTCAAATGATATTATGTCAATGCAAGAGAGCTGTATAAAAAAAAAGTCTTTAAATACAGGTTTGAGATTGATGTTTAAGTATCAGAGCCATAAAAGTTCAAAAATATCACTTAAGAATCACCTCGACTCTATAGTATTTGGGACTATTAACTAGGGCTGGGCGATAGGTTCTGTGACTAGCAACCTGCTAGCTAGCTCACAGTGTCGCAAAGCTAACAGTCACTTTCATTAAAATCGGAAATTAATGAATTAATTAAAATAAACACTACCCAATACTGAATACTTTGGTTTGGGGCGTTGTTTTCATATTTGTAATGCCTCAAAATTAGCATTAGCATTAGCATTAGCATTGACACAGAAACGTCTCTGATGAGTTCATACGATGGAGGAAGACTTTCTATAAGGGATATGAGGGAAAAAATGTAGGCCTGTCACAATAACAAATTTTGAAGTGCGATATATAGATGATAAACGATAATATTGGAACCACATCATAACCAAACCAAGCACAATTATAACCCAAAAAGTGTCCTATGCATGTACAAAACTGTTAAAAAAGAAATAACAGAATGCAACACTTAGTAGTTGGATAGAATCTATGTATAATGAGCGATAGAAGTTCAGAATTCAAACCGCGACAACTTAAATATAATCGTAGTACCTAAAAATACAAAATTCCCACTAGTCAAAAGAAAAAGTACACATGACAAATATTGACCCCCAAAAATTATTGTTCCATCCGTCATGTATTGAATGAAGTCGATATAGTAGGTCTACCCATATCGCCAAGGCCTACCATGGACTACAGGTAGAACTTCGGCCCCAAATGTATCAAAAGAAAACAGAATCCAAACATTACCTGCAGAAAATGTTCTACCTTTTACTCATGTAACACTTCATAACAGTTTAAACACAATATAATCACACTCTATTATATCGACATTTCGTCACAGGATCAACCGTGATTTGACAAGACTTGGCCATTTTAAATCCCGTGATGGTAGACGATCAAAGACAGTTCTTGGCCAGCGTTCAAGAGCAACAACACCTAAAGCCCGACGGTTTACAGCAGATTAGAGTGGCGATGCCCCAACGCAGCTGCTGTAAACGGGCCAAAGCAGAGAGGGCATCAAAGCGGGCGCTACGGCGATGGCACGGCGGTGTATCTGTGATGCCGTGTGTCACTTACAGCGAGAGATGAGGGGCTGTAATCCCACCACTCCTCAAAGGGAAGACAGACAGGGCTTCTGCAAAGGTCAGCGTCATCGTTTGGCCCACGCATACACACTCCAGTCACTCTACTTTACATATATCTATTGTGTGATTATGTGGTTACAGTGAGTGATTGAACATTTTGTGGATTATACTTGGAAGAAATGCAACATAGTAAAAGAAAAAATGTTAATCTTTTAGCAAGCAAAGTATTAACTGATATTCCTGCAAGCCTCACATGTACCCCCCTCTAATTTAAATGAATAGGAAGAGGGTCCAATTCTCGGGCTCTAAGACTCTGGGTCCCAGGACAACAGACCCCTTTGTCCCCCCGTCGACTCCCCTGTCAATATTCTGCATCTAATTTGTACATCCATAGTTATTAGAAGCAAACCTTCCATACATCTACTGTGTGATAGATGTGGGTTATACTAAATAATTGAGAATTGTGGATTATGTTTGGAAAACATGCAAAATCTTAAACTCTAAATGCTGCAGAAAGACAGGATTAACCCATTTAAAACAGAAAACCTGTATTGTAATCTTTCAAACGAGGTATTAAGTTATATTCTTGCAGGTTTGTGGGTAATTTTACAAGCCTGGCTCACATTTGTCTAATGAACTCACAATTGAGATACTCCAAAATCCAACAAGATACTCCAAAATCCAACAAGATATTTATTTTTGTCAGTATCCAAGCCCGTCGACAGTGATTTGGGGGCCCGGGGCAAGAAGCCTCTCATGGGCCCCACTCAAATATAAATGAATAGCAAGAGAGTCCAATTCTGGGCCGCTAAGACCCCTTTGTCAACTCCCCTGTTAATATTGCCCACCTACTGTGTGGATTTCTGGAGTTTTTGCAACCAGTTAGATAGGAAGGATTATAGTTACTAGAAGCATATTTTTTTCTTATTTTGTTCTTCATGCCATCTGTCTTACAATGCTACCTGTTGCTTTTGATTTATCTCTCAAGCCATATCTATAACGTTTTTGGCTATTTGTCAAAACCTCCTATGCCTCCTCTACACCGCAGCTGCAGCAAAGGGAGCATTGTTGTCTAGTTATACATCACATCACATTTATGGGACACTTAGTAAACCCGAAATGCAAATGAATACAAATGATATAAAATCATCTTTAGGCTAAGTGTAGTGCACAGCGTAGTATAAGCCAGACCAACACATTCAAAGCTTTGATTAGATTTGAACACAGAATCACCGAAATTAGTAACAAGTAACAAGACATACACAAATACTACCATTTTTAGTGCTCATAGGAAGCTTTGCTCGCACTCTTAAAATCAATGCGGACATTGACAATGACTTGACTCCCCCTCCCTGTACTTTACCTTGGCTTTTCCCTGGAGCCAAAGGGCATGAAGAGGAGAAGGCAGGGAGGGGGGAGTGTGGGAGGGAGGGACAGGGAGACTGGAGGAGGGAGGGGGACGCTGGCCAGCATTAGCACCGGTTTAAGGTTTCCGAAGTCTCTCTCTCTCTGTTTTCTTTGGGAAACGCTTACTCCGGCTCCGACTTCACCAAAAGCCTACATCACTTCCGGCTAAGGTCACAGTGTGCTTGCTTGAGGAGATGAAAAGCATGTGGGGAGCGCTTAGAACATACACCAAATGTTTGAAATGTCACCAACGATTAGCTTAAAGGGTCATTGGCGATACACAAATGTTTTAAAAGAAAACAGCCAACTGAAAGATCAATTATTTTTGTAAAAGCTGCAAATCAGTTGACACTTTGGGGACTTTCTTGGCTGCGTGCCGTTTTAGCCCCGCCCCTCCCTATTCTTTTCACTACTTCTCTTGTTTCTATGAATGGCCGTGTGCTCACCTTTCATGACAACCTGGAAGCAGAGTGAAAAAATATTAAAAAAAGGAAGGAAAGCTTAATCCAAGAGCTCAAGGCCCTCAAGGAGATCATGATATTCCAGCGGAAATGAGAAGGAGGATAAACAAAAGTCCTGGTCATTTCCAAGAATAAGGGAATGGTGGAACATATATCAGGCTGGAACATAAGACTGTACATATAAATGGACAGAGCTAACCTGCAAACCACCACGTTCCAAATAGGAAGTGAACATGGGCACGCTTCTGGCTTCTTGACTCCAATTCACTTTACATTGGAAAAACTCTCCCCTCTCTCTGTAAATATTGCTCTCAGGCCTGTCATTTTTGTCTTAAATGTTCGTATTGACCTGCCCACTCAAGAGGGGATGTTAGCTTCAGCAGCCTTGCTCTGGATTGGCTCTCTGGTTGCTATGATACTTGCGGTCGGAATTCTAAATATGGAACTAGGCTCCAAATTCGCTGCTAACCGCAAGCCTCGATGATTTCATTTGACTGGAGCTGAACGCCATGGGTCACACTCCCTTAGTCCACTTCTTTAGACAGTCTATGGGATGTAGTGGTTATCAGCCATGTTTGAGTTGAACTTTGTGGCTCTTGTTTAGTAGTAGCACAGAGCGAATTCTTGGCAGTGATACAATGATTCAAGATAGAAATGGAAAGTTGATCGTGTGGTTTGATAAGAGTTCCAAGATATGTGTGACAGGAAGACTGCAGAGTACATATGCTTTTTAGATCAAACTGCTATAGAGAGGCAATGAATTCAATGTTGAAATGTGTAGTTATGTGTTCTAGCTGATTAGGTCACATACCCAAGTTGTGGGATATGCAACTGGCAGCGAATT
Source organism: Periophthalmus modestus (assembly GCA_019594935.1). Lineage (NCBI taxonomy): Eukaryota > Metazoa > Chordata > Actinopteri > Gobiiformes > Gobiidae > Periophthalmus > Periophthalmus modestus. The sequence goes on along the minus strand of JAIEZT010000012.1, from coordinate 18,159,465 downwards.
ATGCGGATAATAATATAGGCTAAAACTCGCCTTAAAGGGCCATATTACGCTATTTTCTCTTATAATGTTAACTCATCACAAACAGACCTGGAGTTGTGTTTTGTTTCATTCACACGTTTAACACACAAACTCTGCATATTTGATACAGTTCTTCAAACAGAAAACACTGTGTTCCACCTTGTGATGTCATGTGGTAATACAGGAAGTGCTCCACTGTGTTTTTAAACACACCCTTCACCAGAATCATTTGGATAATTTCAGCCCTGGAATTGCCAATTTCTACTAAACGTCTAAAGGTAAAAGGTTGCTTTTTTTTTTATTTGAAGACTACTGCTTCATGACATCCCAAGGTGGAGCAGAGCATTTTGAGTTTTGGAGATGTGGACCAGGTATGCCCAAACTGTGCCCCGGAGCGCGGCCCTCTAACCAATTTTTCTTGGCCCTCAAGCTTCCAGGTGAATTGGCCCAAATTACCTTAAACAGTACTTTTCACTCTATATTTCTGAAAATCTACTTTAACAAGCCCATATCAGATATTTAACGTGTCCCACTGAGGATGAAAGCATGAATAAAGATCTAGTGTTTCAGTCTAACTTGTAATAATAAAGCATAACGATTTGAAGTATTCACTGTATTGGTGACCAGTCTATGGCCCTCATTTGGCCCCCATCTTTGTCCGTGTTTTTATATGTGGCCCTTAATGAGAAAAGTTTGGACACCCCTGATGTAGACTAATAATAGACTAGACTAATAATAAAGGGTTTCGCAAATATGTGTGAATGAAACAAACCACCAGAGAAAAAAACATTAGAAGTCAATTTTGCATAATATAGGACCTTTGAAAACTCCATTGCTTGCATTTACTTATTTTAAAACAGTTTATTATAACATATTATGCAAGCTATTCATCCACAACACAACATTTGGCTCCAACAACCAGAGCCAAAAAGGCAGGGAAATAACTGAACAGTATTTTCATCTCCTTGTCAATTCACTGCTCTTATCTTGGCCAGTTATTTTGAAATTTTCCCAAAAAAGGATTATTTCCACCTCTTCTTCTTGTCCACCTCCACTCCCCCTAACTGAGAGCTTTTACACTAGCACCCAGCTGAGCTCCAAACGTCGAGCTCACCAACTCCCTCTGTCCTATCTGAGCCAGTAGTCTCTTGTTCAAAAGCAAAGCATGTCTTTGATAGTCGACTGGAAGGAATCTGGGGGCGTAACAGGTTCTTTTGTGCTTCTCTGCTCTCGAACTGTGTGTATGTGTGTGTGTGTGTGTGTGTGTGTGTGTGTGTGCACTTGGGATCTCTTCTCTTCACCCCCCTAGTCTTTTCTTTCTCTCCTTTTGCCTTCATCCCCAGCTCCTCCCCTTACCCCCATCCCAAACACTAAATCACTGAATCATAAACGTTTTTGCACCAGTAACTATCAAAAACAAGGCTTTTTGTTTTTGATCAGCTGGAAAAAGTGGTATTTTCTTGCGTCTTCGGGCGGTTGGCGGTTGGCTTTTTGGGTGAACAAGGGGGTGAGGGTGAAGAACTGGGGGGAGAGATGTTACTCCCTGGAGATTTCCTTAAACCTATTACATCAGCTCATTCTGCTTCATGGACTCCAAGTCAGGTTTTTGTCCAGCAAGAAAATGACCTAAGTTGACATTCTGAATGCTTTTGGTTGGTTAATTGTGGTCAGGCATTCTAGCTAATCAAAAACAAAATTCCAGAGGCCCAGATAGGTCCTTTTTTTTTTCCCAAATGTGGCTATCTTCTAAGCTAGGGTGAGTCAAAATTCAAACTGGGACACACTCAGATTGGGATAGTTGGAATGGGATTGTGAAAAGAGTGCAACTCACTTGTTGGTCAGTATATATAGGCCTGTCTCAATATTATTACTATATCGACTTTTCGTTCAATAATATCGACTTTTCGTTCAATAGATGATAGATGGAACAATCAATTTGGGGTCTACATTTATCGTGGGAACTTTTTCTTCACACTAGTGGGAAAAGTTTGGTTATTTTCCTGTACTACGATGAGATTTGAGCTGTAGAAAGTTGAATTCTGAACTATGACTCATTATAGATGCAAGATACAAGCAACAGTGGCTCAGTTGGTAGAGCGTTTGTGGTAAAGATTGGTGGTTAGAATCCCGCTCTCGACATAAACATCATTGGTAGAGCGGTCAGATCCACTGTCCCACAGGTTGGCGGGTACGATCCCAGCTCCCACAGATGAATGTTGTCACTTAACCCACCTCGCCCCCAGTGTGTGAATGGGTGAGTGGTTTCTTAATGTAAAGCTCTTTGAGTACCTGGAAGTGCTAAAATATTGTGTATTTAGAATTTTTTTTAGATAATTTTCTGTTATGGTTCAGTTTAAATATTATCGCTTATCGTCTGTATTTACTTCAGCAATATACCGGACTTGAAAACGTGCTAACGTGTCAGGTCTAGGTATATAATCTGTTGGTGCATTTTTTGCCTTTTGCTCATTTTCAAGCTTGATATCTGTATGTTAGCTAAACAAATTAAAATATATCTTTAAAAAAAATACCTCTTTACTGATGGGAGGTATGAAATTGGTCAAAAATTGGCACACCTGAGACATTTCTTATATAAAACTGTGAGAAATCAATGGTTTTGGATAAATCAGCTGGGACGGGGGCAGCGGGCTCAAAACTGGGACTGTCCTGGGTCAATAGGGACATCGTCTCACCCTATTCTAATCTCATGTTATTATCACATTGAGACTACATCTGGGGGAAAAAAATGATTTATTAGTTTGATCTGTGGAATTAAGTTACGGGGTGAAACACTAATGCGGCGCTGGCTAGTTTAGTGTTTATAATACTTTTGATAAGCTTCTAAATCTCAATGGAGAATTCAACTATGGCCTTTTGATATCTGCGGAATCTAAGGCATGCATGTAACCAACTATGCTCTCATTGGGCTCTCCCTGTATAAATAAAGATAAATAATTAAATAAATAAATATCAAAATGTATAAAAAGCTGTTCCCAAGGCATGAACACTTTCACTTACAATATTGATGTGTTTCTTAAGTCAAATGCTTTAGTTAATTTGGGACATCAGATACTGTGTTATGATAAATATGAGAGGTATTCATGGTAATCATAGACTGTACATATAAATGGACATAGCTAACCTGCAAGCAGCCACGTTCCAAAGAGGAAATGAGTATGGGTGCACTTTCGGCTCGTTTCTGAACTCCAATTCACTTTACATAAAAAAAATTGTCACCCCTCTCTCTGTAACTGCTACTGTCAGGTTCATCATTTTGGTCTTAAAGTGTTCGTATTAATCCGTTCTACATGATCCTGTGTTTTTTATGTTGCCGTTTTGTTCCTAAATTAAGATATGAACATGAGTAATTCTTAATGCAGTCTATGATGGTAATAGAGACCATGGCAACAATGAAATCCTTAAATTCACTTCTGGATCTGATAAATTCACCTCTCTACTTCTGATACTCAAAATATGTTGGTTATTCATTCTATTCTGAAATGATCAGACGTCTGTCAAATGGCATCAGAGGTATACGCTTCCCAAAACAAAAAATGGTATTACAGTACACACATGCTTAAGATGTGACTCGGGTTTGGTAGAAAAGCTTCAATTTTGCACTCCAACCGTCTCTACAGGCATCCCTCTGTGGCAATATCTTCACAATGTTATCAGAGTGGGACATTTTCAAGCTGGGGGTCATTCACTAAGTAGTCTCATGTTGTCTAACAGATATGATCACAAAAGTTTCATAAAACCAGGAGTCAGGAACATGTTTAAAAGGTCCTATATTATATACAATTTACTCCTGCGAGCTTTAAGTCATGTTATAATGCTGTTACCTCCTCAAAAACATACCTGCAGCTGTGTTTTGTTTCATTCACACATGTATGAGTAACACTTAATTATTTGTCTACATCTCCAAAGCACAAAATGCCCTGTTCCACCTTGTGTGTCATTTGGTTTTCAAGTTAATAACTACCTTTTTCCTTTAGTTCAGTAGAGATTGGAAATTCAGGGACTGAAATGATCCAAATGATTCTAGTGAAGGTGTATGGGGCACTTCCTGTATTACCACATGACATCACAAGGTGGAACAGAGTGTTTTTAGTTTGAGAGAAGAAGATTAAATATGCAGGGTTTGTGTGTTAAACATGTGTGAATGAAACAAAACACAACTCCAGGTATGTTTGTTGTTTGTGATGAGGAAACAACATTATAACATAGATCAAAAAATGGCATAATATGGGCCCTTTAAGTTTTAACTGTTAACCCTGCCCAATAACTAGTGACTGCACCACGACACAGAAAAAAGTAATTGGTGCTGTTATTCCCATGTGATTATCATTAATCTGTGCCCTTTTGAGGTTTTTTTTTTCTCACTCTTGATAATACACCATGACAGGAAATGAACTATCAAGAGCCAGCCCTTCGTTATTCCATGACTCTTACCGAACAATGTGCCTGATTGGACCAAAACTGAAGTTGTGCGATTTTATACAAGACTGCCAATCTTGAGAGCAAATAAATTATATACAGACGACAGAGCTAGTTTCAAGCCTCCACAGAACAATGTTGTTGGTTCAGGCCACATGATGAACATAAGTGAACCTACTTTATGTAAGATTTAACCGGAAGGCCAATCTCCAATCACAATGGAAGGATAAGTTAGTGGCAATCAGAAGCAAAAGTGAGCGGTATAGAAAACTTGAGATAGACCGATACATTGTTAGATATCGAGCTGATATTTGGACGTTTCAGTGTATCAGCTATCGACCTTAAAGTCTCCAGCACAGGCCGATATTTTGTTTTGGTCAATCTGCTGACTAAAGAACACACACAAAGGTTTATCTCTTATAGGTTTATGGTAACAAGGGGCTTGGGGGGAGTTTGGAGTAAATTTTAATGACACAATTCAAGGAAAATAATCAAAATCAGCCCTATATATTGGCCCAAAAATATCGGCAGAGCGTATCGGTGGATTAGATGTCTACACTCTAATTTTTCTCATTTAGCACCTTTTACAACACAATGTAAAGAGTATTTATGAGGAGAATAAGTCAGGTACAAGCCCTTTAAAGAAGACCTACTGTGCTTGTGTCTCCTCTATAATCTATGTTATAATCTGCACAATTGAAATCACAATATTCATCTACAACTTAAAAAAAAAAAAAACAAGTTTGCTGACTTCCATGGCAGAAAACTGGTGCCCAATGGGAGCTGATGTCGCAGTAAATGTCATCACAACAAAGAGTCGTGAAGTTGTCGGCACCTCCTCTGAGTAGCTGATTTTTTTTTTCATTTGTACCAAAATGACTATGCAGCGCTGCCAAATCGTACGCTTATCACTGATTAAGAATATCAAATTAGAGAATAAAGTTCTTGAAGTTCAGTGGGTGTGTACCGGCGGTGGTGAAAACAGAGATTGAGTGGCAAAATGGCGTCTTGAAAACAAGCGATTAAAGATAGACATGCACAAATCACCCCAAATACGACTTCAAGGGGGTAAATGAGAAGGGGAAACAACTATACCATGGTTAAAAGCTCTGAAATGTCGATTTTGCAGAATAGGCCCGCTTTAATCATGAGAAGAAGAAGAAATATGAAAAGATGCAGCAGTCCGGCTATAAGCACTACCCACACATACTAATCAAAGGACTTCACAAAGGATGGCCTAAAATATAAGAATAAAGAGAAATTCAAAGGAGGCGCCATGCTGGTAGCGGGCAAACTGATCGGCGGCACATAAGGCTGTCAAAAGCTACAGGGAACGTCAAAAACTCCACTGATCTCTCTCTTTCTCTTCTAATGTGATCAAGCAGAGGGCTAGCGCACTGGAGGGGGTCAAAGGAGAGGAACCGAATCTGCAGATGAAGTGAATGGAAGCTTTGGTGCACAACAGGAAGCCGACCACCAGCGGCACAACCAAACAGCGAGCACAAAACAACACTGACCGAGGCAAGCTTCTCTCCAAGGCTGGGCAAACAGTGAGGGGTAAGGCCTGAGAAAGGACCTGTTGCCCGGGTGAAGGAGGCCTGCTGATCCAACTATGTCCACATCCAAGCCCACGGAGGTGCTCTCGTGCTGCCGAGATCTAACGGACTCGACAAGCAGATGGTAGCGAGGAAAACAACAAGTATTTTTTCAAATTTGATTGATGAAAATGAAGATCTATCAACTAAAGATCAACGATATGTTTTTGTTCATCGCCGATGCCGATTGTTTGGAATCTAGAGAAACCGATGGCCGATATTTTTGGGCCAATTTAGATTTTTACCGTAAATCTTTAAGAGGGCTGTGCACATTTTGTAGAGTATGAACTGAGATGAACTGAAGTATTCAGATAAAGCTTTGTGTGTATTGTTTAGGTAGCAGGTCGGTCAAAACTAAATATCGGCGTGTGCTGGAGATTTAAGACCGATAGCCAATACACTAAAAAGTGCAAATATCGGCCTGCTATAGCAGCCGATACTGGTCTATCTCTAGTAGCAACAAGGGTTTTGGCCTTTAAGGATTATTCCTGTGTCCCGATTTGATGGAGAGTTCTGATGTTCTGACGCTAAAAAGCCCAAATATCGGCCCAGATATCAGTCTATCTCTAGTCAATATATATCGCATGTACCTTTTGTTTGCACTAGTGGGACATTTTTGGTTCTTTTTGGGCAATAATAATAGTAAGATTTGAGCTGTAGAAAGTTGAATTAATTGTATGACTCATTACAAATGGAAACTAATTACTAAAGTTCTGCTATTTATTTATTTAATGCAGCTCTTGGTTTTAATAATTTTGCACATTTAGAAAACACAATCACTTCATTTATTCCAAAAGTGTGAAACAGTTTGCGGCAGTCAAGTCATGTTAACAGTAGCCGTTATTCAAATCGGAACAAGAAAAACTCAACACAATATATATATAATCCTAACACAATTCAGCAAGTATTCAGGAGGTTCTTTTTTGTATATTTTTTGAAATCAGCCCTTTTGGCTACTTCTAGTATTTCTTATCTGAATAAAAACTTCCCTTGTAAATAGTGAGACATTATGAATACTGCACCAGAGTTCAGAGTTTAACTGCAGGACAATACAATGGAATAAATTTTACAATCTATAGTAAGTGAAGTTCACCGATGTCAAATAGCAATAAACCAAACCTGATTTCCAGTTTGCCCATAACCTGCTGTACACCCGCCAATAAAATGGGGGCGGGGCTCCAGTGATGGGACAAACACAGTTTTTTGGAAGTCTGCCTGGATGGCCATTGTGAAGTCGAGCGGTGGAGAGATAGAGAGGTGGAGCGAGAGACAGAAAGGTTGAGGAAGGGTGGGGGTGGTACTGGGATGGCTTCAATGGCGGGCCCGTCAGTGGGTGGGGCTAGAAAGCAACAAGGTACTGAGCCAAGTAGAGGCCTGGTTGAAGAGGGGCAAACTACTACTATGGCCTGTTACAATAATTATTTTTTATCAAAAAAATCATTCAGAAGATCAATATTTTTGGGTTTGATAGTTCTCTTGTATACCTTTTCTTTGGTAGTACACATAGACTGTAAATGGGCATAGCTAATTTACTAGTGCTCCAAAAAAAAAAAGTGAGCATCGGCGCACTTCCAGCTCCATCGACTCTCGCTCCAATTCACTGTCTATTGAAAAACTAACACCCCTCTCTCTGTAACTGCTGCTGTCAGGATCAACATTTTGGTCTTAAAATGTTGATTATCGCCACTATTGTGTCGATAAATCAATACATGAACAATAACAGACAAATCAGGCACCGTCCTCCTTGAGGTCGCTCCTGCTACCGTTAGCAACAGGTTTGATTGACAGTGTTGCTAAGTGCCTGCTCCCTACTAAACCAGTAGTGTGGATGGGCTACTTTCAAAAGCTACGCTCCAGATTGGCTCTTTGGTTGCTATGGTAGTACATTAAAGGATGCACAATGTAAGTTCTGTGGTGGATGAAACACCACTTGCTTATTTCTATGGTGATGTAAACTAAATGTCCTAAAATGTTCCACAGCATGGTATTAAACCATCTTCAGCAGGTGTAGCAACCAGGCTACCAAGTTACAGGCCAAATCTGTGGAGAGGCAACCTCACACACAGTAATAAAGCATGTTTTTCAAGATACTTTTTAGCAGTACAACAATGCAATTAAATACATGCAAAAAGGATCAGTTTAATGCCATACTGTGGAACATCCCAGGCTAAACAATAACATCTTCAGAGACGTCCAGGTGTCATGGCGTACTCCATTAAGTGCTCCTTTAAATTTGAGATGCTGAGGTTCAAAAATGTCATTATAAACATAAATTAATCAATAATTTAATTAACTTGTGTTTTTTTCATTCAACAATATTGCAGTCAGAAAAAGATCCTAATGGGATTGTACTACTTTCGGGTTGTTGTGTCAGTGAAGTAGTTAAAATATTTTCTGGAGCCCTATATCGCACTTCAAAATGTGTTACTGTGACAGGTCAGACTAATACAATCGTAAACCATACTCTTAATAAACATGGACACAATAGCAAGGTCCTATGTAGTAGTTTGCCTGACTAAAAAATGCCCCGATGACACAAATTATCTTCCATGAGAGGATAGTTTTACCTGTCACCCAAGGGCCACGTAAGCCTGAGGTCTGGGTGTGGAGACATGTCAACTGCCCCCCCTCCCCATCCCATCTCTCTGCTGTCAGCCACACCAGCGCCTGCGGACACGGCTGAGGAGATGAGGCATTCCACTGCAGCTTCAGATAACTGTGACATTAACCACTACACTATTACTGATAATCTCAACCACTATTTTGTATCTTCTCAAACCAGTTCTGCCGTTTGTGTCCGAAGCAAACACTGAGAATGTTCCACCCAAACTGCTTTATATAGTGTTAATGAGAGAAGCTTGAAAAGTCTGGAAACAGAACATATAATTCAGAACAATACAGACTTCCAGAAATGTAGACTCCAATAGATTTCCAATGCACCCAGAGATTTTAAAAGATCTTTAAAGCTACAATATGGAACTTTTTGGAGGTGGCACATCACCTGCAAGATTCCATGAAAACAGAAAGTTAAAACCACACTTTGGAACATTCTCCATGAAAATAGATCAGTTTTACGCCATATGGTAGGAGATTATAGCCAAAGGAACAGCATTTCCATGGAAACTGACAGAGTAAGGCTCAGTGTTAGGTTTGTGGAGATGCAAGCCCAATCAGAGTAAGAACGTGTGTTTTTTTCAGTTTTTCAGTGCAAAAAAAAAAACATGCTTTTTCAAGTCTATTATTTGGTAAAAAAGTTACACACTGGGGCTTTCACTTCATACTTTTTGTGAATCTATTATTTCTCTTACATTTTGGAGGCTAGAAAATAACTTTTTCTCTTTGTTATAATTAAGAAGCAAACTAACTGCTTTTCTACATTCACAACGCTCTAGGTCAGTTTGAGCTAAAAGCCACAAGCATTTCTATAACTAATGTCCTTATTATTAATGTGTTTTATAATCTGCTTCACTTTTGCCTCCAGTCGCCCCATTCACAAATGTTTAAGATTCAGATGAAAAGCATCTTAAAGTGTCTACACTGGACGGTAACATGCGCCCAAACCCAGAGACAACTCCACTAAACTCAAACCCATACCCACGGCAAAAATCACTTTTATTTCTACAGCCGGAACAAAATAACTAGCCTACTCGAGGGCAAGGGCAGAGCAAAGTAAACTTTAATAGCTGTGGAAATAATTCCTTTACCATAAAAGTGTCTGTAAAGGCTGAGCTGCTCCTTTGATCGCTCCAGTCACTGTTTATGAAGTCACTATGGGATCAACTTGGGCCTAGGGGCAAGGCCAGCCACTAGAATTCCTCAGTACATTTGTTTAGCAGCTAGCCAAGTCCAGAGCAGCACACAAACGCTGTATTGTTCGCTCGCTCTCACTGGCCGAGCTGTGAGAGGCAGAAGCTGAGCGGACAGGACACAGAGCCGTGGGACCATGGCTGGACCTCAGGGAGAGCTGCCCCCATAGGGTTAAACATCAAACCCACTTTACACTGAGCCTCCTGCCAGCAGTGTCATGGCCTCTTTGGAAATGTAATGGCCAACTTCTAATGTCTTTTTCACAGTCCAAGAGCCAGTCCTCGAGTTCTTCAAGTATGGATGTCGAGATGGATTGGTTAATCGATAAATGTGATTGTTTAGGTCAAAATAAAATAAAATATTAAATGAGAGTTGTGAAAATATCTGGAGCAAAAATAAGTCATTCAAATCTAAAGAAATCTAAATATCTGTGTAAACCCTCAGTCGTCCAGGTCTGATCCATAGCAAAAGACAAAGCTAAAATCTGCCAACTGGACAAATCGCTGTAAAAGTGAAGATGTTTTGCTGCTTATCCAAGCTTCTTCTGAACTGAAAAAGCAGCTTGGATGAGCAGCGAAATGTCTTCATTTTTACAATGATTTGTCCAGTTGACAGATTTTAACTTTGTCTTTTGCTATAAATAAATCTAAAAACAACTCAAAAGTTGAATATAAAGTGTGTTTGTTTTTTTTTTTTTTATCTGTGTGTGCTACCTTCGTCACAACATAAAGGTGCACTATGTAACTTTTCTGATGGAGGACACCCTACCTGCTTATCAGTCGTCATGGAGAATTTATTCCCTTCCATGGAGTGCTACACAGTATGGCATTCAATTGTTTTCCAAGTCCATAGAAACAAGAAGAAGACTCCAACAAGTCAAGTAAGGTCTGTGGAGTGGTGACCCAGTTCACATTAAGAATGTGCAATAAAAACACCCTCAATTGAATAAATGCATGTTAAATTGTTTTATTGTTATGGTTTTGTTTTAAAGCATACAGTGGAACATTCCAAGCCAAGCACTATTGTGGCCACCCCGAAAGAAAAAAAAATGGTGCAGTGTACCTTTTTTCAAGATCTGGTCCTTGGTGAAAAGAGTTTGGGCACCCCTGTCATAAAGTAATGGTGATTAGGCCCGAGCCCCTACAGGGCGCAGGGCCTACTGCTTTTGCAACGGTGAGTGCAGGAGGCAAAGCCCATGCACTCACTGTTGCAGGCTGTTTTGCTAAAGTTGCACGCTTGACTCAATGTTGACAAAGGCACAACTTCGTGTGAAGTCGCCTCCTGCCCTGACTCCAGTATCCTAGTGAAGAATCACTACCCTTTGGCACAGTGATTCTTCAGATCATCCCCGTCAAAAAAGTCAGAGGGGCCAAGTCTGTATTTTGCACTTTTTATTTTTTTGTGTTGTCATGGCGGTGCCTCAAAAACCCATGTTCTTGCATTTTGTGCATGATCGCTTCCACTGTCTTTTGACTTTGTTTAGTGACAAGTGCAACTCTAAGCCGCAATAAAACAGAGACAAGTGACATGTTAGTGCCACCCTTACAGTGCGTCGGGTCTGCCCGTGAGGGCCGTTTTGATGCCGCTTGCAGCTTTAATTTATTATTGTGTCCATTTTAAAATAAAAGTTTCTTCTCACAATAATCATAACAGACAAAATCTCATTGCTGTTTCACTTGCTGTTAAATACAATAAAAGCCAAAGGTCCTCTCACATCCAACTCTTTTTTTGAGAAGGGAGTGTTAAACCTCGACAGATACATGTTACTTGATTTGTTTTTTCATTAGAAACAAGGAACCACTTAGGCAGCGGTAGCCTCCAGGGCATCTGGCCTCAAATCTAAGAGGAAGTTGAAAGGGACAGACGTGGTAAATACCTTCAGCAGATGAAAAACAAGTTTCCAAATCTACAAAACCAACAGTAACTAAAACAGGATGTCACCGCTTTGCCAAATGGACAATTATATACAACAATATTATGACTACCCTTAGCTACGCATTCACACCCAAGCACGATCGTGTACGGTGCTATGTCTCGCACTCACACCTGCACAACCGAATCACGGCCCGGTGACGTCATCATGGTGCAGCAGTGCTATCGCTTTAGTGGAGAAAATAAAACCAGCGGCATCAAATATCTCTTTAACAGTGAGGCAGATATGAGTCCTGCTATGATACTCCTCTGTGGGTTTAAGGGTTGAATAACAGTGAGGAGCAGCGAGGACAACGGGAGGAGACGAGGCTCAAAACTTCTGTATCTGTAACAGTTCTTATTGGAGTTGAGCACGGATTTGCCATGTTTTGGGATTTATTCACTTTTTTGTCTTATCCTCTGTCCTGTCCGTGCACAAATCACAATCAAACCGTTCCTGGGTACAGTTTGTTCATACTCTGGACAAACGTACGAGTCCCATACACAAATGAGCCTACAGAGGGATGAAGCGTTATGCATGAAATGAATTTGCTTCATGAATGAGACCACAGGGTTCTTGTAAAAACAGGATTTGACCCAAACAACTAAACCACATCTTCGCTCACAAGACATGTTTCAGCAGATATGTTTTTGATGGCAGAAACATGGTAACATGGCAGAACACTCACGTTCGTAATGTGAAAATGCAGGATTGAAGGATTATTTATTTTCTAAACCCTTTAGTCTGATTAGAGCAATAATTAAAATCAAATTTCAAAATGCAAAACCTTAACACTGTAATGATTTGAAGAGCGAACACAGCAACATGGGAGAAAGCTCAATAGCCTATTGTAAAAAACACATTCAGGACACAGTGTTTTTGTAAATGTCTGAACCTGATTAGAGCAATAACTAATCACACAGAATATAGTTTTAAAGAGGAAATATTAAACACCAAAATGCTCCGGATCTAGTCTTTGACGTTTGAGCCGTGTGAAATATTAGGCATGGGATGAGATCTCAGGACACAAAATTGCTACAAGACTGTGCACAAAAGAAAAAGAATCTTGTCAGATTTTTCCCATGTGTTTCCATTTGGATTGGACAAAAAAAGAGGTCAGGTGCTGGAGAGTTGTATTTCTTGAGAAGCCATAGTTCCAAAAAAGAAGTGTTACCATGACAGCAAACATATTAAATGGAGTAAATCAAAAATAATGAGGCCAAAATCATGCTCTGAACAGCACAGTTTATTTATTATAAAAGAGATTGAACGATATGTTTTTTTTTTTATGGCCGATGCCGATACCGATTGTTTAGAATCCAGAGGAACCAATGGCCAAAAAGCTCTGACGATATTTTAAGGCCAATATATTGAGCCAATTTTGATTCTTTTCCTCAAATTATGTAATATAAATGTGCTAAAAACTCACCCCAAGCCCTTTTAGACCTTTAAGAGAGGTGTGTAGTCATGTTTTGTGCGGATATCTTTCCATATTTAAGTGTTAATATAAAGCTTTGTGTGTATTTTTAGGCAGCAAATCGACCAAAGCAAAATATCGGCCTGTGCTGGAGATTTAGCCGATATGCTAAAAAGTCCAAATATCGGTCCTATATAGCTAGCTCTAATTATAAATAATGTCAAAACTTCACCTTCTCTCATTATCATAGACACAATCTCATGTCTTGTCTCGTCTTGTGGAAACTGTGTCTCGTCCCACCCCAACAAATCATCCAATCCGAAGCTGCATTGAACTCTGGGAAGTTTGGGAATACGTGTGCTTCAGTAGTCGGACTCCCAATAACAAGGTGCTAGACAGACGCACAAAACAGTGTGTCTTTTGTAGCCGGGACAAGGACGACCTGCATCTCCTGTCTACAGCCGCCTGCATCTGAGTCCGCCAGCCTGGGCCCAACCTGGAGAGGCCTGTCATCACCGCCACAGAAGGCCCTATTCATCCTCATAAAGACAAAGCCAAAGTGTACAGCAGTCATCCAAGGCATCCCAGGCATCCAGATATCCACCAGCGATATCATTTTAGGCTTTTGTGGAGCAAGGTTCTTTCACCCACCGAGCGCACAACTTTGCTTAAAGCTTTAACCTGTGTCTGGGATATTTTGGTTACAGGGACCTCACAAGCAGAGTGTTTAAGCTGGTAAAACACAATGGAAACTGCTACTTATTAAAAGGTCCTATATTACACAAAAAGGATTCTTGTGAGCCATGTTAGAACCCCCTGAGAAACATAACTGGAGTTGTGCTTTGTGTCATTCACACGTTTGAGTAACCTTTCACTATTAAAAATAGTGTCTGTCTACATCTCCAAAGCTCAAAATGTTCTGTTCCACCTTGTGATGTCATGGAGAGGTACTTTTCAAGTTAACAGCTACATTTTACCTTTAGTTCAGTACAAATTGGTAATTCCAGGGCTGCAATTGTCCAAATGATTCTAGTGCAAATGTATGGAGTTTAAAAACACAGTGGAGCACGTCCTGTAGTACCACACGACATCACAAGGTGGAGTCAGGACATGTGTGCATAAAACAAAACACAACTCCAGGTCTGTTTGTGATGAGGAAACAACATTATAACATAGATCAGAAAATAGCGTAATATGGGCTCTTTAAAGATTCAAACTAAATAAATGTAACAAACTAACTAGAAATTCAAAAATTTACTAGAAGATAATAAAAAATATTAATAATAATTATATGTGTTGTGGGAAGCTAGCTTTAAATGAGTAATAAATGTGCGCTCTTAAAATATTTGATTATTTTGAAGTCATTGGTAAAATCTCCACCATTTGATAGGATTGAGTGACCAGTGACCAGCGTCCAGCCCTCCTCCCACCTCCACCCTGCTCCCCCTCCTCCTCCTTTCCTCTCCTCTCTCGGGCATGTGTGTTACCGCTGATAAAAGAAGAGCAGATAAGAGCAAACACAAGCTGTGATGATGAACACATTTCTGTCAAGAGAACATCGGCCTGCTGCTGAGGAACAAGGGAAGAGGCGAGAGGAACTGGAGCGACTCAAATGGGAAGGATTTAAGGTTGTAATGTCAAAAGTTCAATTTAAAAATGTGGAAGTTCAACCCAGGTACTTTAAGAAGAATTGGCCAGCAACAGTTATTACAAAAGGAATCTGAATATAACTTACAAGTGAGATACTTGCCAAAAACATATTTCCCTGGAGCCATATGACGATTTTGACTTCATCACGATTTGAGTGAAAGTTAATATCTTTGCATAGAAGACGTAACTAAAGTCATCTGCTTCTTCTGAAAGTTCACGTTTCAATGCAATTGGTTAAATCCACCTGTCACTCAATAAAATTTTAATCATCTCTATTCTCTACCCCTACTATAACTGATCTATTAAAGGCTCCATATGGCACTATTCTCTGATCTACATTATAAAGTTTCCTCATCACAAACATGCCTGGAGTTGTGTTTTGTTTCATTCATTTAATGCACAAATCCTGCATATTTAAGATGAATAGGGATGGGACGATATATGATAATATTGCTTATCGCGATAAAAAAGGTCCGCAATTAATCATTTGTGGCATTTTTTAATACTTTACGGCACCAGACTGCCTCATGTTTCCGGTTTCAATAAATTGTTCAGGTGTTAGTTCTGGTGCCTTTGCCTATGACTAGTGGGCAGGCAGTGGACACATGTATATCCTCCACTCAAGAAAGTGAAGTCTGATGTGTGGAATTATTATGGCTTTGAAAAACAAGACCAATCTGCAGAGCGTGCAGCAAAAGAGTTGCGGCTCCGAGGGAAAACACAAGCAACTTACATGCACATTTGAGAGAAAACCATCCTGCATTGTTTGACAAACTTGAGCCGAAAATATCCATCGTTAGTAACATACCATACCATGAAATAAACGATTGAATGTAGTGTTTGGATTTGTATGAATACTGATACGTGTTTGTGTCGACTTTGCTATCACTAGGTTAGCACTAGCTGAATAGCATTTTGCACAGCTGATGGCTGCGATGCCAACATATCCTTTATCATATCCTTTTTCTGGGGGTTTTCTCAGGTTGTTTTTTTTAATAGTCGAGAGATTATATAATTGACACATTATTCATTCATTGTTAATTTCACTTGCAGCAAAAATAGGTGATCACTCAGACACCTGCAAATTGTATGGTAATTGATGTTTTAGTGACTTTTTTGCAGAATCAAAGAAAGCGAACACTATAGTCCAACAGGGCCAATATTACAGTGGTCCTTCCTTATCTGTTGAGCCCCTGGAAAACAAGAGTGAATGTAAATAAATCGGAGTTGTTGACGTGGGCCAAGAGTGGAGGGGACAGGTGGCACAATGACACCAGCGACCTCAAGGGGACGTATGCATCCCATAGCGGTGTCCACTTTCCAGACGGACACTGCGGGGGACAAGCCAGTTGGTCTGAGCCCGGGTGGGACATGCGCAGGTTAGCCAACACATCTAGTATTGTTTAAGAGAGCGGGCAAATGATCCCGAGATTCCCAACTGTTCCCAACTGGGCATTGACGTACAAACAAATGGTTCCGTGCCTTTATATGAATGTGTCTATATGACAGGCCTGACACGATAACACATTTTGAAGTTTGAAATATCGCTGGAGTAAATATAGACGATAAAAGATAATACTGAAACGAATTTATACCACTGACGCAACAACCCAAGAGCAGATTTAAACCACAAAAAACATTCTAATCTCTAAATTATGAGCTGTAATACATAAACAGCAGAACGAAACACTTAAATCATTAGTTTGCATCTGTAATGAGCTGTAGAAGTTATTTGTTCAACCTTTTAAGCCCTAAATCTTATCATTTAGCCAAAAAATAACCAAAGATTTCCCCGTAATGCAATGAAAATGTGACTGTTTGATCGATGTGGACAACACAAAATATATCATACAGAAATGGGAACAACTTCAACCCATTCCTATGATGCTAAATTTCAAACTCGATTTTGATACTAAGGAATGGACTCGATACTTACACGATATGATTCCAATATGACAACGAAAAAAAATGCTTTATTTAAACAACAGAATGTGATTTTCAACATTAAATGGTAGTACTTTCTTTTTATATTCCCATGTGGCCTTATATCTGTGTAATCCCTCAGTCGTCCAGGTAGGTTCCATAGTGGTCCATGAGCGTATACTTGGTGTAAGTGGTCTTATACTTGTTCTGATACAGCTCAAGATCACTCTAAAGCTATTCAGGAAAGGTTAATTTCTGTCTTGTGAATGTGAATTTTTCATATTGATACCTGCAGAACAACTTGGAAAAAAACGTTAGTGTTTAACTTACTGTAAGCCATGGTGGATAAAAGCAGCGTTGGAATGCCTGAAATGTAATCTAATATAGAAGCTCAAAAGAATCTATTAGCCTATGTTTGACCAATAGGCCTTTCTCCTGGCTGGGCTTTTTCCGATTGGCCCGGAGTCAACGCAAAGTGTCTTGCTAATCCACCAGTTGTCTGCTACACTGAAAGTCACCTTTGAGTCCAGCTCCAGCACTGGTGTCAGGAATCCACGAGCTCTTTGCATACCGAGCGGCCGGATATCCTCTAGTTAAAGAGAGCTCTCTAAGCCAGGGCCATGTGTTGGTCGGCTGGGGAGGGTGTGAAGGGGAGCAGCCCTCTTTGGGGTGGTGGCATTGATGTACGGGCAGTGCTTAAAAGGCCAGTGGAATGACATCAGCATCACTTTGAACAGTCGTAAAACTCAGGAGTGCCGAAGGACCGCTGCAGACGCTCAGTGGAAACTCTTTTTCCACAGATCCTCAAAGCTGCGCACACTGCCAGCTGAGAGCGCAGTTGCTCCGGCCCCGAGCACGCCAATGTCTGCATCTGTGAATGGCCTTTGTGCGGCTGCTGGGACAGAACAAAGTGAGTTCAGGTTACTGCACTCCTCCTCTTATTGGCCCACATTGTCTCTAATTATTCCAGCAAACATTGACACAGCATGTGTGGTCTCACATTTATACCCCTCCCCTCTCTCCACAAGCTTAGCCAGAGAGGGAAAGCAGCAGAGAGGTACAGACAAGTCACAGAAGTTAGCATGGAGTACTGCAGAAAGACAGTTCTTTAATAAGACCAAACCAGCACCGTTTCGTTGCGTGTGTGTGTTTAGAGCAGGGCATGAGACCTCAGGGAATTTCCCTCACCTTGCTTCATGCCACTGCATCTTGTGATGCCAATGTGAGCTGTACCAAACACAGGGACCGGGATGCACACTATTAACATGCTTTTCTTGGAACTAGATCATAATTTCGATTTACTTTTTTCAAGTAAATCGAAATTGTGATCTAGTTCTAAGAAAATACCTTGCATGTTTATATTGCCTTGAAGTCATGTTCTTGTTCTTCTGAAAGTTCACATTCATTGCAATTGGTTAAATCCACCTGTCACTCAATCAGAGCATTGCAGAGGCTGATCAGTCACAGGTGTGCAATGTTTGAGCATGGAATAGTATCAAAATAGTACATCGTTATAGCAATAAGATCAAGATTCAATTTCAATCAGCACATGTCCCAGCTGTAATATAACTGATCTATTAAAGGCTTTGAGAAATGTAACCAGAAAAGACAAACTAAACCTCTCCAAAACGTTTCATCTTAATGTCACATTTTGATTTGAAGTCTGAAACTTTAGCGTTGCTTGGGTGATTCCAACTCCAGCTTTTGCAAAACAGTAATTATGACAGATACAGATGCATGCACCATACCACATGCCCATGAGCTCTGATGTGAGCAAGCGCTGCCGTGCTGCATCGTACATGTTTAAATCAAGACATAATGTCTCTCATAGTGTGAAAAGGCAGCTTCAAGTCTCAGTGTTTCCCATAGATTTGGGTAAGATTATGGCAGCACCAATATTTTTATTTGAATAATTTAATCTCTTTCAGTATAAACGTCACTTGCTGCCTACTTTTAATCTTTAACCAATCATTTCTGGCCAGTTTCTTTTATAAATATATGATAATATAATGAGCAAGAAAGTTATTCTGTTGTGCCAGGTTGTATTTTAGACTCTGGAGGAGAATTTTAGATTATGGGGGGGTGCCACAGTCTCCTGTATTAATGGGAAACACCCGTCTAGAATTTTAAAAAAGTAATATATGGCAAGACAAGCAAATAAAACTTGCGTGAACTCAGTTAGCATAATGGGATTGGAGTCTTCCTAAATGACCTAAATATTGGCACTATATTCTGGAGGATATCTGGCTGCAGGAGACTTGCCAGTGTGTGAGTGACAATTTGCCGGTGCCACATTCCTGCGGGATGCAGACGGGATAGGGCTGCATAGGCCCGTTTTTTTCTGTCATTCCCCTCAGCTTCCCATTTCTCAAAACAGCATTGTGAGAAACTGGATTCCTTGACATGTCCAAGGACAAGTTATCATTAGTAAGCCAAGTGTGTTGACAAACCGCCCACAGACAGCCAGGCAAAAGATAGTACACTTCTTGTCTGGTGACTTTTTATACACTGCAGTGAAGAGTTCAGATTTTACCGTAGAAAAATAGAGCTTTAAGAGCGAGAGAGAAGAAACACTGACTGTGATCACATACCAGTTTACTCCCTAAACAGAAACCATAACTTGGAACTATGTGAACTTTGTGAATTTTCCAGCAGTTGCGTGTCCTGCGTGTCACAATACTAAAATTTCAAACTCAATTTTGATACTAAGGAATTGGCTCGATACTCAATACTGCTTCTGATACCACGATGACAATAAAAACACTTTATTTAGACAATAGAATGTAATTTTCAAGATTAAATAATAGTAATTTGATTTATATTCCTATGTAGCCTTATATCTGTGTGATCCCTCAGTGGTACAGGTAGGTTCCATAGTGTCTATAGTTGTTCTGATACAGTTCAAAATCATTCTAAAATTATTCAGGTAAGGTTCATTTCTGTCTTGTGAATGTGAATTTTTAGTATGGATACCTGCTCTAATGAGTATCTAGTTTAGATACTAGTTTTAGTATTTTTTAGTATCTAATTTTCTATACTTCTGACAACCCTAGTGTGACCTGAGAAGTTACTTTTAGAGATTTTTTCCTTGACATGAAATGAAAGTAC
Source organism: Periophthalmus modestus (assembly GCA_019594935.1). NCBI lineage: Eukaryota > Metazoa > Chordata > Actinopteri > Gobiiformes > Gobiidae > Periophthalmus > Periophthalmus modestus. Next base: position 18,139,598 of record JAIEZT010000012.1, on the reverse strand, counting down.
AGTAGCACAGGTCAAGCAGATGGACGTCATACAGAGTGGGACACAGCTGGCCAGCGGTGACCTCCTCCAGTACACCTCACTCCAACATCTGTGGAGGCTCATTACCTTTAAGAGTTTTAGCACAATACAACCAACTATTAACCCACTTGTTTCTGTAAAAGTCATGCCTAGACAGCTCTAATCCATCTTACATCTCAACTGAGGCAAGAAATAATCTTAATATGGCTCTTTGATGTATTATAGCTGCAAGGCATGCTTTCAAAATGGCTGAATTTAGAAATGCTATAATAGTTTCACATAAAAAATGAAATCACATGGATTTAATTAAAAGGGGCCGTATTACACCATTTTCTGATTTATGTTATAATGTCCTCGTATAATCCTCATCGCAAACATACCTGGAGTTGTGTTTTGTTTCACTCACATGTTTAAACACACAAACCCCGCATATTTAGGCTGAGTTCTTCTCTCAAACAGAAACACTCTGCTCCACCTATTGATGTCATAATACAGGAAGTGCTCCACTGTGTTTTTAAACTCCATAAACCTTCACTAGATTAATTTGGTTGATTTGAGCCCTGGAATTGCCCATCTCTACTGAACTAAAGGTAAAAGCTAGTTGTTCAGCTTAAAAACTACCACTGAAACAAAACACAACTCCAGGTATGTTTTTGAGGAGGTAACAACATTACAACATGGTTTAAACCTCACAAGAGGCGGGTATTCCCATATCTTTTTGTATTGTATTATCATAAGTAATACGAAAACACATTACTCATAAATCTACACAGAGACACACAGGTCAGATCTGTGAAGAGGTGACCCCACTAACAGAAACAATGTATGTCCTTTACTCCGCTATTTTTCCAACCACAAGATTGATACAGTTTTCCGAGGCATCCATCTCCAACACTACAGCTCTATGTAATGCCTTTTTTAATTTAAACATTAGTTGTATAGTGAAATCCTTAATTATGTTCTCAAAAATAAACTAGCATGCACCGCAAACTAAAACCAAACATGGAATTGGAGTAATAGCAGTTTTGAATTGGGTGATAATTCTAGCTGTACTGTGTATTGCCTTCAGATGGGGTTTCTCTGCTTTTATTTTCTTGTGTTGGTCCTGTGACAGTCAGTCTACAGGGAGCAAACAAGGAAAGCCCTTTTAAAGCCATAACAAAGGCTTTGTTCTCCAGTCCGGAGGTATCATTTTGACCTGAGCGTGAACTCCATATACATAAAAGTGCAGCTGTTTACCACTAAATTATCATCAAAGACTTACACAATGAGACAACAACAAGGGCGAGGAGTGGAGACTTCAACCCGAGGCATGTGATCACTTTTGGCAAACAGAAACAACGATTGAGTTATGGCTCTCAACAAGCTATGAGCTGTCACAGAGCTGTCACAGCCTTATCACATGGGCCATCACAGAGAGAGCCCATCACGACAGAAGACATGACGCTGTATAAACTTTATACAGGACATAGCCCACTCCGCTCCACCTGTTGTGTACTTTAGGAACGCCTACTGGATTAACTTATCATCACAAATCAGATAAAAGCAGTTTCCTGTTCCAAGTACTCCATCAGAAACATAAATAACCACACTTAGCACATCGGTTTTGTATCGGGAGGCGGCCTGACACTTTCAAACAAGTATCAACTAAATAAGTCCGCTCACCGTGCTTGTGCAAGAGAACACCTTCACCTTTATGTGTATTGGAGCGGATTTAGCTCGGAGGCTTGCAGTTACATCATCACTGAGTTTTGCAGCACTGCATATCAGGGCCGGCATTACTCAGAGGAGCCTTTGAAGAGTTTGGCCCTGCCCTGCTCCGTCTTCAGCCCTCCTCCACCCTCCTCCCGTCCCCCCCTCCTCCCCCTCCCTCCCCTTGGCAGTCCCTTTGAAGTGAGCGCGTGGAGCAGCAACGCGCGCCTCACCCGCCCGGCCTGATTCTATCTGCTCTGTCGCGGCATTTGTGTGGTTTACACCCGCAGCAAGTCTCCCGGCAACTATCGCCCCCCCCCCGCCCCTACCTCCAGGCCCCTCCCACTTCCGGGGTCCAGGGCCTGAAGAAGGGGCAGTACTGCTCGGACTGTTCATGGGAGGTGAGGAGAAGGTATAAAGAACGTTGTTTTCAAAGTACAGAGTTGGTATGCGTTGACCTGGTTGGAAGGAAAAGTTGTTTGTCTGATAATGACTGAAAATACAGGGTGTATATTTGATTTTACATAACTGCTCATCAACAATAGTGCATCTAAAACAGGCTGAAAATCTGGTTTAGGTTGAGCTGGGAGATCGTTCTCAAGTCCATCAAAAGTCAAAAGCAAAACAAAAGTAAATACGTCATTCGAATAAGCAAAAAATGCACTTTTTACACAATGTTAAGGAAAAGGCTTAATACTGTGTTCAGCAACAAGGATGATACATGAATAACACACTAGTTTTAAAACACTGGGAGTACTTTCTAAAATATCATCATGAGGTCGTACAAGTCCTCATAACGATGTCTGTGTAGTCCCTCAGTCGTCCAGGTAGGATCCATAGCAAATGAAATTGAAATAAATGAAATTCTGCCAACTGGACAAAACCTGTATGTCCTGAAAAAAAAAATTAAAATTATTCTAAAGCTTGTCAGGAAAAGTTCATTTTTGTCCCATTTGTGCCATGGATATAAATAAATATCTAGTTTCCATAGCGATGACACTTCACAACCCAACTCAAGACTGCACTGGTCCATATTGTCTGTGTAGGGCTGGGCACAAAAACTCAGTTCCAAATAGCAACTGATCGACAAGGTTCGGTAAGTACTGGTACCAAAAAAACACTGTTTGTTCTGTGCCAACTTTTGATTCCTTGGCTTTAAATGCCAGCATCAATGAGCCAATACATACACCGCAATGATTTATTTAACAGCAGAGCAGGTGTTCACGCATCACGACTGTGCTCTGCACAAACAGCATTCATGTTTTAACATAGTCCTACATGTGTCCAAACACAACTCAGTGTATCATCTTACCAGTGAAACAGAAGAGATGAAGAAACAGTGTTTAGAATTGCCACATATTCACGAGAAAATACATCATGTCTCACAATCAAAATGCATAATGATAAATTCACATCAAGTCTGCACTGTCCACGTAAAGCTGAAGATAATATGACCCAAACTTTTGCCAAAATCCTCCTCCTGCCTAAGTGGTGTAGTAAATATCCAGGGTGGATCATGTGAGGAAAGATGTATCCAGACGAGTCCGCATAAAGTTGGACATAGTTCTCCACCTCTGCTCGGGTAACCACGCTGTAAAAACGTAAACAAAAAACATGTGCTGTGCCTCTGATCTAAAGTGCAGTACACAAGAAAACAAAAGTGAAACTTACGTGAGGATCAGCTGTGCTCTGTTTCATTTGCATGAGTGTTTGTTCTGAGTTATAACTGAACATCATGCAGCCAAGTACTGTTTTAAAATATGAATTAGCATATTTATAATTCAATTTGTATATTTATAATTCAAGCATAAAAAATATTTTCTTAATAATATTGGCCAGTAATGTACACTTACAAAAAACACAGGCACCGAAAAAAAGAAACATTCAAGACCTAGTATCAAAAAGCAAGTATCGTTAAGGTACTGGTATCGAAAAAAAACTGTGCCCAGCCCTAGTGTTGAGTTTGGTTATTCCAGAGAACTGGTCAGACCACTCTATAACCCACAGAGCTGTGGCCCCGACTGCAGCAAGGCACTCTATTTGGTTGGGATTTATCTGTAGTGCTTTACTTCAGCTAAACAAATGCTAAAATGCTTTTGTTGTTTTTTACATTATGATATATTTTAAACAAATTAAAACTAAACTCAAATCTATTAGAAAGTTTTAAAAGGTTTATTACATACAGGAAAAAAAATGACATATGCCCCTCACACTGTTATGGTGGTATGGTACGATTTTATTTGTACAGGGACAGTGTTGCTTTTAATGTTCCTTTGATCAAAGAAGGAAAGATGCACCAGGTAACAGCAAAAACATGCACATTTCCACCTGTGGTAACCCTGAGCTTTCATTCCTAAGCGAGATGGGTCAAAACACTCAAAGAGCTTCACATGGGTTAAGTGTTTTGCCCAAGGACACAACAACAGCATTCATCTGTAGGAGCTGGAATTGCACCGGCAACTTGCACATCAGTAGATCTGACCGCTCAACCAATGATGTTTATGTCGAAAGCGGAATTCAAACCACCAACCTTCAGAAATAAATAAGTATTCTAGCATGTACTGTCCATGGGGAATAGAAAACCCAAGGGTCTTTAAATATGTTCTCAGTAAATTCATGACACAAGAAAACCACAGGAAAACCCCATTTGTCATCCTAAAAATATGGCAGGCTTGCACGTGCACGATAGCACAGTGATGCATCTTCTCACCACAGCAAGCGTAGCATCCACGTTAGCCCTACAGCTATTATATACAACCAGAAATAAGCCAGTTTGTTTTCATTCAACCAATCCATCATGGCCTGACCCCAATATGTTAGGAGTCCACAGCATCCTCATTACTGCTGCGTGTACCTGCTCCTGACAAACAACCACTGGCTTTGTAGCTCGCGGAGGGGGTCAGAGCACCACCTGCCCCAAGTAATTGACCTATTCCACAGTTTGCAACAAATCTATTAAAGGAAGAGGAAAAAAATAGGTGATTTTTTGACCAAGAGTGGTCAGGTATAAGCTACAATCAATTTTAGAGCAGGTGGGTTAGCACAGCACTTGTAAAACTGGATTACTATACTGTAGGTAAACAGGGTCCATAAAGTCTCTACAATAAAAAAAAAAAAAAAGTAATACAAAGGCAATTGATAAAGATATCTTATCAGACTTGTTCTATTGTACTCGGTGGTTTACAAACTTTTGACCTCATTAAATACTCCTCTATATGGGCACATTAGTGACATGAAGCACATCAAGACAGTACTGGATTTCGTGCCAGCAAAGCCTCATCAGTGGTTGTAATTACATCCGTTATCTTTTGCTTTAGTTCAGTAATGTCCCAACGCACAGAAAGAAATCGAGAAGTGTGATATCTGTTGAATGTGGTGGTGTTCTTAGGGGTTCATTCAAAAGGATGCCTGAAAGACAAAAACGACCCCCAAGACCGGCTTCCAAATGACTCCACACTGCAAGGTAATAGTTTTTTTTTTTTTTTTTAAGCTATATATAACGGCTAATGAGATGTAATTTACTTTAAAAAGGCTACAAAAGCAAGCCAAGTCCCTCACTCATCACTGCACTCTTTATGGGGTAGCTGGCTGGACATCGCTAACAATTCATAGAAAGCAGCACTTACTCATATTTATCTACAAAGCTACACTGAATACTTTCCAGGTCAGGGAATAATTTAGATCTTAAATTGGAATCTCTGGTGTCACTTGATAAGTTTACAAAAATTACTGAGACAAATGGTTTTATAATGTGATATTTTGTGTTTTACTGTTTTGTATTAACTGTGTTGGCTGCTACCTTGGCCGGGTCTCTCTAAAAATAAATAAAAGAGTTACTGGCAATTTGAACTAGACTAATTACTTAATTAAGTCAGTAAAATCACACAAACACTGTCATTATCATTTGTGTGTCAATACTTACTTTTAAAAATTGCATTAAAATAAAACTATAATGTAAGATTTGATAATAAAACAAACTGGGATATTTAAAAGGTGGACTATGTAACTTTCATGCTTGTTTCCACGGAGACGCTAACTGATGAAAGTTCCACAGGATGCCTTAGAGTTATCAATCTCTACAGAGACAAGCAGTCGCAGGTCAGATCTATGGAGAGGTGACCCCGCTCCCAGTAAGAATGCATACTTTTCATGGTATGGCAAGGTTTTTGAGGCAATTAAAAATGCCAGTAACTGAATAAAAAGCAAGTTACATTAGTTCAATGCCATGCTATGGAACATTCCCGACAAAGTGATGTATGTGTATCTGTATTTTATCTCTACAAACTGGGAATAATTACTTACTACTTGACGCCGTGTTTATGTCTTCAGAGGAACAATGTATTGTCAGATAAACCTCAACACAATGAGGACTTATGGACCTAAGGCATACTGTATAATTATGTAATGATGTACACAAAAGGAAGCACTTTGTACCTTGTGTTCTTGAACTTAGGTGAGCGCAGCATGGAGCTATGATAAGACCTCTCCGTTCATAAAAAATAAATACAAGTTGTACACATCCGCCGCACTTAAGGGTCTGTCCCACTGTCCTCCCCATCTAAAAGAACTCCCTGGGCAGATATCTTTATAGTCTATTGGTCCAAACGCTAAACAAAAGAGGAGGCTGGCGTTGTAGCCTTGTGCAGTCCGTCAGCACATTCCACATAACAAAGCCCGCCTCTGCCTGAACGAGCTGTGGAAAGTATTGTGGAGACACTTCTGCTTTTGTCCTGTAGAACCTTCGTGTCCCTGGATCAAAACGTGGGCTGAGACGATGGACTCAACCTCCAGCGCGTTGATAGATGACATTTTGAAAACAGCATTCACCTTTGGGAGCGTTGTCAGGTTTAGGTCATTACCGTGACAACAGAGATACAGCAGTAACAACGCAATACAATACTTTTACTGGGACCTAATGGATCCGTGACGTCTGTTCATCGGTTTTACACGACTAGCAGTGTTTTTTTTTTTGCTCTCTCTAATGTATTTAAAAGGTGCACTATGTAACTTTCGCCACCTGCTTGTCACCTGCTTGTCACCATGGAGATGTTATAGCTTAGCCTGGAGTGTAGGACAATATGGCATTGAACTTCTATCTATCTAATTATCACAATGTAGACAAACAGGTGATGCTACCAGGTAAATTTACTGGTTAGATCTGTGGAGAGTCGATCCCACTTGCATATAAAAGTAAATGCAAGACTGATACATTTGATGCCATTTCATTTGGTAGGGCATCCAGTGTAAAATCACAGTGTAGCAGCTTTGCAGTGGAAACACACACACAAAGAAATCAAGAATTGTACCATAACAGTCACATCCCATTATTAGCAGCAGACAACAGATAGATCATTCCAACGCTATCCTGGCAAACAAACATATTTTCATTGTATTTCGATCAGAAACACCACGTACTTTCTGTAGCTGCATAAAAGCAAGACAACATCAAATCCCATCAATATTACCAAAGATTGCTAACACCAATAATGCTAAAGCTTCTCACTAAAACTCTGATCCTGTGACAAAACTGTTGAGCACGGCTGCAGAGACAGATGGTCCTGGACACAAGGCTTTCATACCAGAGAGAAAAAAAAAATCAATGGAATATCAAAAGGAAAGGGATATGAGGGAATAATGTTCCCTCAGGAGATGTTTGAGAATCAAACAGAGTGAATCACTGCAGGGGCTAAAGATCAAAACACAAGAAGGCAAAAGAAAAAAAGCTAAATGTATATAATACAACTTTTTTACATATATTGGCTGAGCCTAACAATTTAGAATAACTGGTAATGCTTGATATAAACTTGATGATGAATTAAAGCTGCACTGTGTCACTTTTCTGATGGAGGGTCCACCACCTGCTTGTTTCCATGGAGGTGTTATTGCTTCCCCTAGCATGTTCTGCAGTATGGCATTAAACTTATCAATCACCATGAAGAAAAGCAGGTGATGACATAGATGATGTAAGGTTATTTATGTTTTTGATTTGTTTCCACAGTGATTTTAATGTGTTTCTTATTCTATAAAACACTTTGAATTACTTTGTGTACTATATCAGATATATTTGTACCATATAAATAAACTTGCCTTGCCTGGTGACAGAGTCAGGCTATGATACAAGTCAGATCTGTGGACACGCGACCCACGCTCACATTAAGAATGCATGATTTTGAGGCCATTTTTGAGCAATGAAAAGTTACGCAATTCAACAAAGCAAAATAGATGAGCTTAATGCCATATAGTGGAACATTCCAAAGACACGGTTCAGGATATGTGCAAATTAGAATTGCTTTTGCCTTCCAAGCCGAACTTTTATCCCTTATAATAACATGCTTAAAAAGCGCCTTGTAATGGGATCTAGTGTGTGTTTCTGTGGGGGGTGTCAAGACAGGAAAAGAGAAAAACAGTTTAGTCTGTTCTATTCTGAAAAGGGAAGAATCGCGGCCTCAAATTACTTTGGCTGGTACATGAAAGCCAACCGGGGTGGCGGTTTAGAGACGATAGCACTTAAAATACAGCTGCAACCGCCAAGCCAATAAATGGGAAAGAGTAGGGAGAAGCACTTAGGAGCATTTTAAACCATGCTTGTGTACTGCTACTGTTGCTTCGGAGCTGGGAGTGGCTCGGGCCCTGGCACCTCCCGTCTGGGACCAGCCCATTATGGCCTCTTGGGGTTTTCAGGCTGTGGTGAGAAAGCGAGCTGGATGTTTGAAACCACTAACGCTTTCATTATAGTCTAAAAGCAGCGCGACGCAACTCCTGCCAGAGACAAAGGTAGGCGCTCCGCTATACCCGGGCTCATCGTTGTCTTGGCTCAAATCCACCACTTTGTCCCTAAGAATCGAAAAAGCTTTCTCAGAATCGCTACCACTGCTACGGATAAACTGAGCTAGCCGTACAAGGGAATTTGGAGGAAAATAGAGCTTATTTGCATGGCAGTTTGGAGTAATAAAATAAAGTTGGTCAAAGTTTGCAGGTGGGTGATACGTTGTCTGGAAACTAAAATGTCCAACTTGATACTGAAAAACTATCAAGAGATGAAGGTTGAGCTTGGGCTTGAATGATTTTGAAAATACTCTTTTAAGCATGTTTGTAGAAGTCTAACTACTGGGTTAGCCATACATTTGCTTTTACATATTACATATTTAGAATGCAATGTTCCACAGTATGGCATTAAACATACCTACCATTCATTCTTCAATTACAGGTGCTCTTATTGCTCAAAAACATGCTTTTCGTACTATGAGCAGACTGGCCTCTCCATAACGTAACTTTGTGGCTTCTTATGCTTGTGTCTATGGAGATAGAAAAATGTAATGTCATACTGTGGAACATTCCTGACAGTGACACCTGAAAAGTTACATAGTGCAGCTTTGAAATTTGCAGATTTTGTTGGTTATTAAATGTAACTATGGAAATTATAACTTTGAACCATTTTTCTCATGCTTAGTTTAGTCATTTAGTCGATTAATTGGTCATTGGAGTCTCAGTCAACCAAAATTTGTATTAGTGAACAAATAATTTCAATTAGATTATAAGGATTTACAGCAGAAAGGAGAGGTTCACGAGTGATTGAGCTGAAAATGTCATATTTTTTGGTATTTATATGTTAAAAGGCAGATTACACTCATGATTCATAAATTTAATCTCTCTTTATTTAAATATATTGTTTCCAAGCATTCTTCTTTTTTTTTTTTTTGTATAAATACACTACCAGTCAAAAGTTTGGACACGCCTTCTCTCATTCAATGTTTTTTTTTTTTCTTTATTTTTACTATTTTCTACATTTTATATACATACAGAAATACATCACATATATGAAGTACTTAGTTTTCTCTCTCTCTTCATTAAGTGTACTGGATTTATGTAAATTGACTCATTGATCTGCAAGTCAAAATATCTACAAATAAAATACTAAAAAAAAAAAAATTGTAAAAATAAAAAAAAAAGTTTAAATATAATAAAATAAAAAAGTAAAATATATGGAATTATGTAGCAAAGACAAAAAGTGAAATAACTGCATTTTTTTTTTTTTTTTTAAAGCTGTGTGGCTAGTTCAAGGATTTGAATATAAAATACAAAACATATATTTAGTAGAATTATTTCACTTTTTTTCTTTGCTCTCTACGTATCTTATGTCATATATTTGATGTCTTGTGTGTGTATATAAAATGTAGAAATGTACAAACTGAATGAGATGGTGTGTCCAAACTTTTAACTAGTAGTGCACAGTAGTTTTTGCATGTTGTCTCGTGAGTACAGCTGGGGTCAGATACACAGAGACTACTCACTCGACAGGACACGTCTTTAGCCAACCGCAGACTTCTTCAGTAAACTACAGCCCTACTTAGCTCATCCTTTTGACTTTAGCGCTGCAACACCTCCATCTGGTCCTGCGTCTCCATGCCCCTGCCACGTCCACCGCCTCGCACGCTTACAGCACAAGGCCTGGCTGAAATCAGGGGCAGATGTTCATCGTTCATTCAAAACACCGCTGCTCATCTCCCAACAGGAAGGACGATTTTGCAACGCGGAGACAATACATCGTGATGAGCAGCAGATGGCGTTTCCCTTCAAATCAATTCCATTCTGATCATGAAAGCTGTGAGTGAGTCATTATCAACAACAAGGGAGCTGTAAAAACGGACGCTCAAATGGACAGCTAGCCAGTCTGTTCAGATGTGCAATGCTTTTTAGATCCTTGCCAAACAGACTACCACACCTGCTGTGCTGTGGCCGAACAGCTTAACAAACTCTTCAGCTACTGTTGCGGAGGAGTGACCTTAGTTGGCAGAAGATTCTAAGTCCACTTGTATGAATCATAGTGGAGGGATAGATAAAGTTTCTTTAAAGGTCCTATATTACGCAAAATTGACTCTTGTGAGGTTTAAGCCGAGCTGTAATGCTGTTACCTCCTCAAAAACATGCCTGGAGTTGTGTTTTGTTTCATTCACACGTTTGAGTAATCATTTATTATGATTCTGTCCACATCTCCAAAGCTCAGGATGCTCTGTTGCACATTTCTGATGTCATGTAAAGGTAGTTTTCAAGATAACAGCTACTTTTTATCTCTAGTTCAGTCGAGATGGGAAATTCCAGTGTATGAAATTATCCAATGATTGTAGTGGAGGTGTATGGAGTTTAAAAACACAGTGGAGCACTTCCTGTATTACCACATGACATCACAAGGTGGAACAGAGTGTTTTCTTTTGAGAGAAAAACTCAACCTAAACCTAAATCTGCAAGATATGCAGGGTTTGTGTGTTAAACATGTGTGAATGAAACAAACCACAACTTGAGGTATGTTTGTGATGAGGAAACAACATTATAACAGATCAGTAAACAGCGTAATATGGGCCCTTTAAAGTAGAAATTATTTCACAGCCATTTGCGCATTTATAACCAAAACTTTTACAGTAAGGGCACTATTGCACTGTCAAATATTTCACTCACATAGGGGCGAAAGCACGGTCTCTGAAACTAGTCCAAAAAGTAGTTTATTATCACTTAAGTAACATAACCAAGTACAACCCACCTCTGAATAAAAGCACAGAACTAATTTCAATACATTAAAGTAATAGGTGCACTATGTAACTTTTCTGATAGAAGGACCACCACCTGTTTGTCTCCATGGCGATGCGTGTTGCATTGCCTGGAATGTTCTACAGTATGAGAGTAAACTTCATGGAGACAAGTAAATTAACCCTGACCAAGTTACAAGTCCGATCTGCAGAGACGCAACCCTACAAGGTATTTCTGACTAATTAAGAGACCTGTAATGAACTAAATGAAAGGTATATTTTAATGCCATATGGTGAACATTCAATGACAGAAAACTTCATGGAGACAACTTAAGATAACCCTGACCAAGTTATGGGTCAGATCTGCGGAGAGGCAATCCTGCATGATTTTTTTTAGGTATTTTTGAGCAATAAAAAGTAATGAAGTATAATGAAATAAATTACCATATAGCCAAGCTTTCCACAGTTATTCAACATCATCATCCTAGCTTTAGCATTGCAAGACAGAGCCAGTGCCTTGGTGAAGGTATAATCTAGCAAAAAACATATGAGTGTCAAATATTTGTTAAAGATTGTCTACTGTGCGCTCCGAAACAATGGGAGCTGTATTAAAAAGTCTGCTTTGCATTGTCTCTCTGGCCTGCGCTACAGATGTGTTTGTTTTTCTGCCCTGGCCTTGTGAAAGATCAGTTAGCATCCACGGTTAGAACAAAATAACATTCAACAAACGCATCAAAGGAAACATCATTGAAGCAATAAATAAAATCATTATTGTGTAAAAAAAATAAACTATATCAAACTTTATAGGTTCAGGAAGTATAGCAAAAATGTCAACAGGTGAAGTGCTACGCCAGATATGAAATATAAAAAAAAACAGGACTACCAAGGTAAATATCCTACAAAATACTCAAATGTGTCTGGTATGTAAGGTAACTCTGAAAGCCCCTGTAACTGAGCCATCAGAAGGAGGGACCAGCCTGAGGTTTTGTCCGGGTACTCTATCAGTCTCCATATTGCCTCCTTAGAGCAGAGTGCAAAGCAAACCAACTTAAATTATTATTTTTGGCCTGCTAGCGTATGCCACTTTTCACACTCGCAAAAAGTAGCGGTTGTTAGCTTTGGGGAATTAGGAAAGGAGAGTTGGGAGTAGCGCCGTAGTGATCATGTTCGGGTTTTTGCGGAGGAATGCTGTCATGCCCCCCTTTCCCCTGCATTTGAACCCATACCTGCTGAGGTCTGACCACTACTGTACACATGCGGTAATGCAAACCCCGAGAGGCCCTCTTCCAGCAGGCAAATAGAGGCCTCCAAGCCCCATAAACTTTAAGCAAATCGAATCAAGCCGCCTTCTCGCTGACTGCACACGTGGAAACTCCAAAAACGCACCAAAACGTCATCCGCGGAGGTCAACACGGACAACCGACTTCACAAGAACCTCAATATTTGTGTTGAACCTACTTCCAGAGTAATACTACACTCATTACAACACCACAACCATTTCCCAACACGTTACTGCGATGTTATTTCACAAGTATAGAATCTGCAAGTGGAGAATTTGATAGTAGCTTAAAATTACAAGGTGATCGGTGTATGGTTGTCACTCATACCCCGTTTCAGATTTCAAAATTTTGTAAAAACAGGATGCAGTGTGCCATGCTGGGATATGCTGGCAATGGTAGTAGAGAAAGCAAACTTAAATAGATGTGGTCTGCGATGTAAAGCTGAGGTCCGGCATTTCTTTGTGGTTTGTGTGTGGCGCCAAATGGCACTAACATAGGAGCTTGAGTATCCCTTCTGTGATGCCCCTTTTTGTTCTAAGTGCACCACAAGTTTTTGAGTGAAAAACGTGCCAACATGGAATGAAAATAAGTTCCAAGAATCCACAAAGTATTCAGTGAACTTTACAAGAAAGGATCGTTCTATTGTAGTACCTCTTAAAATGGTGGTTGAGAGTTTAGCAAAGCAACAAGGTCCCGTGCAGGTTTCTGTGCAGAGTTTGCATGTTCTCCCCGTGTCTGGGTGAGTACTCTATTATCCCCCATCCACCCCAAAACATGCACAATAGCCTAATCTTCCATCTAGGTAATCCTGACCAAGATCTTGGCTCTAGATTCTGGAGATGGGTCCCGCCTGCCCCTGACAAGTCCCCCTGAGGCTCTAAGTTGATGGATAAGTCAAATATGGAGGAAAAATGTCACTACTTGACCAGCATAATCTACAAAACAAAAATGGTATGTTATAGATCTGTCGTTCTGCTGCGTGGCTCAGTCGGTAGAGCAGACTGAGCAGATTAACTTGGGCCACCTTTGCATGGTGAGTTGCTGTCCGGTCTCTTGACAGTTTCTCAAATATCCAACAGGTCAACAACACTCCCTTCTATTTTCTAGTGTAGGCTACTTGCGCTTTCACATAAAATCAAATATTTGCAAAGACTTAGTAGACAGATATCAATAAATGGTCATATGACTCCCAACAAAGCACAACACATATCAAATTCACTTGCATGCTGGTTCTGAATGGACAGAGTAGGCCTATTTGACCACCAGGAACCAAGTGTAAATGAATATAATGCATGCAGAAAACGCTCTGGATGCAGGTTGTGAGGTCAATAAGAAGCTATACCATACATGGATACCCTAGGCCTAACTGATGCGTAAAAACTGGCCTCTACCCTGCACAAACCTCACAAATTAAGTTTTTGAGCAGCCACGTTCACCATGCGCAATACTAGTTCATACTTGGATAAATAAAACCCGAAGTCTTCCCCTAAAAAAAGAAAAAAGCGCGTAAATCTGTTCTTTACGCACACAGGTTGTCCAAGCGTGCGCACACGGGACCCTATAGCAGCACACGGGACGGGACAGCAGGCGGCGGGACGTGTGGTTAGTTCACACGCTGCTCCGTTGAATAAAAGCCCAACATTTGCACATCTGATATCAAAAGGATTTCTGATAGGCCTGGATGTCTCCCTGGCACCAACAAAACACCATGCGAAACACTCAGGAGCGCACTGTATAACGAGTGATATAACCAGCAACGCGCTACGTCAAACTTTACCAACTTTTCTGCAAGGGAAGAGGTTGAGTTTTCCCTAGAATACGCAGATAAATGCACGAATGGGCGCTAAACTGCTGCAAAAGTTTGGAACATGCTTGAACTAAACAACCTGCAGGACCATGTTTCTCCCGTGAATGAATTCCACCAGATAGGAGCCATCTTGTGACCGCATATGCTCGAACGGACACCATCCTCTCGCGTACACGCCACCACGTAGGCTACACAACTCCTGTCAGCCCCCAAAACGCACAGCAGAAAAGTTTAACAAGCTTAAACTGCGGAAATGGAAAGCGTAACGCCGCTTCCAACGAGCGCGCTGAGGAGAAAAGGTAGTTTCACGTACTTGAACGATCTCCCCCTCCGCGCTGATAGTGGCTCCGGCTCGGGAGAAGCGCCCCTGCAAGCCCGTCGTGTAGGTTGTATAGTCTCCATTGGGACTGGACTCGAACAGAACCACTTCCACAAAGGCGGTATCCTTGGACAGAGCGCTACCGAGAGCGGAGGCGAGCACCAGGGACACCAGGAGCAGCGAGTCGGCTACACGATCCAAGCCTCTCCGCGGTAGAGTCATCATCTTGCCGGCTGGATCTGCGCCGAACGGGACATAATTTCACACGGATTAATGAAGCGGGTTGACGGTAACTGAACTCGCGTCTGTGCGTCCGAAGCGTAATAACTGTGCAGTAAGCGCACAGCCCGGTCTGAAGCGTGTTTATTTCACCACTGCGAGCCTTGTCAATTACTTTGCTCGCCAGCGCTGCCTCTCTCTCTCTCTCTCTCTCTCTCTCTCTCTCTCTCTCTCTCTGGCTCTGGCTCTTCCTCCCTCCCTCGTTCCCTCGTTCCCTCGTTCTTTCTCACCCCCCTCCCCTGTCTCTACAAAGCGGATCTCCTTTGATCTGCAAACACGTGATTTTTTTAAGTTTTTTTCTCTCCCTCTCCCAAAAGGGTTCTATCCCCACCCACCAATCTTTCTGACCCTCTCCTTTGCACTCCCCTCTCTGAAGTACCAGCGCTCAGTTAAGGAGGCACCGCGCGCAACACGGAGCAGCCACCGGCACATTTATCGGTGGGAAAAACACAAAGAGTGAAGTTTGTACAGATTTGTGAAGTTGATGATCAACCGCAGTAGTCACATGACACTGGAGAGGTTCTTCCCTCGCTTCTACCTGTGTGTAGCTGCAATACCACCTTAAAACAAACACTACCCTCTTCAGGACACTCCGCTGTTTAACCTAAAGCCCAGAAGATGGGCATTTATGCACATTATATTTGAAGCCTTCTTTTGATTTGCTTTCAGTGCACATAACACCACAGGCTGTTGTTTGACTGTAGATATGTAAAGTAACATGTTTATTTCATTTGGATTCCCTGAGCCGTTACTGTCAGAAATGAACCATAAACATGTGATCATGATTTCCTTCCTTACTGTATTATTAAAGTTGTTTACAGTGAGTGTAAAACAGGCTCAACAGGTGGTGATGGCACATGCAGCTACAGTCTAATCATTTTTAAGTTTCTGAAGAATATCATCAGTAATCTACACCTCATTTTGCAGGAAACATTAATTTCACTTTTAAACGCATATCTGATATCAATAACACTTTACTTAAATCAGAGATGCCCAGACTTTTTTTTTATTGAGGGCCACATCTCAAAACATATTCGAAGTGGAGGGCCACAGACCAGTGATCAATGCAGTGCGGTGCTTTAAACACAGCTTTGACAGAGTATTAATAAAGCTTGAAACACATTCATTTTAGGTCTGTATCACTGTAATGTGATGTTTGAGGTTATAGTGGTAGAAATAGTTTAATTTGCCGTTAAAAGTTCTGCTTATGATCAATTGGGCCGGTTCAGCAGGAGGCCTGAGGGCCAATAATAACTGGTCTGAGGGCCGCATTTGGCCCTCGGGCCATAGTTTGGACACCCCTGACTTAAGTTAAAGTGCCAATCCATATTTTCACAGTACTCTGCATACAAACACAGTTATAATGAAGAATGACTGAATGTTATGCAGCTTAAATTGTGAATGATAATATGTTTTTTTGTCTTCTTTCCACCTCGACAGAACAGATCCTCGGTGAATGTGTTAAATACAGATATCTGAAAATATGGGACATGTAGACTGGATGGTTGGAATATTTGAGCTTTCAGACAGATGCATCTCAATTCTTCTAGTCTTTGATCTTCAAAGTAACTGTGTTAAAGAAACAGGCCTGACGAGCTAAGCATAGCTCTTTTAAGTATAGGCCTACCCAAAATGTCTACCAAACTTTGAAGACGTTATAATGCGCAGTGATACAGCCACTCTGACTCACTGCTGTGTTATGTATTTGGTCACATTTTTGAGAGAAATAATTTGATTTGTTTGTAAAAGAAAACCTTTGAGCTGGAGACATTCTGAGGACTTTTTCTCATTCAAATGATATAATATTTGTTTTTAAACAGTTAATCGCCATGGTAACTGTCCTAATTTTCCTTCATTCACTCATGCATAAGAGTCCACCAAGCGGAGCATCTTGCCGTCAGCTGTGGGGCCATGTGATCCTGAAGGTGAAGAATGCAGCAGTTGATAGGAAAGTGTTCTGATGGTGCACATGTGTTAGACTCATGTCACAGAGAAGCCTTCAGAGATCCTCAGCACCTCCACCATGACACTGATCACACTGTGCCTCACTCCGCTTTATGAACTCTTACAGACTCCACATGTTCTGCAGCTGTGTCACTTCCCTCTGGTTAAAAACACACCCTCTTTGTCATTTCAAATGCATCACAACTATAGACTGTATATATAAATGGATGTAGTTAACCTGCTAGACGCCACGTTACAAATAGGACGTGATCATGGGCGCGCTTCCGGCTCCATCGACTCCGGTTCCAGTTCACTCTACACTGAGAAATTCTCACCCCTCTCTCTGTAACTGTTGCAGTGAGCCTTGTGATTTTGGTTTTAAAATATTCTTATTAACCCGCTCTACGTGGTCGTGGTATTTTTATTTATTTTGAAAATTTGATTTCCATTAGTCAAGATATGAACATTAATAAGAGACAAATCAGGCAAGGTCCCTCCTGTTAGTGTTAGCAACAGGTTTGATTGGCAGCGTTGCTAAGGCCCGCTCCCTGCTAAACCAGCGGTGTGGGTGGGAATGGGCGTTACCTTCAACAGACTCGCTCCTGATTGGCTCTTTGGTTGCTATGATACTTGAGGTCAGAATTCCAAATATGTAACTCAGCTCCGAATTTGCCCCTATAACTCGATGAGCTTCATTTGACTGAATCTGAACGCTGTGGGTGACGTCACACTCACTTATTCCACTTCTTTATACAGTTTATGATGACAAGAACACATAAACATAAGAACATAAACGACAAGGACAACAAAAGGTGTCAACTCAGAGCTAAACACAAAATATCAAACCATTACAAGATTTAATTATAACAAATCATTCAAATCCCATATACGTTGATTTTGTTATTATCTTTTACAAAACGTTGCATCCTTTTGTGGCCCTTGACATGGATTTTAAAATCAAACAGGCTATCAGTTACTGGCCACAGCAGCAAGACAAAATTTTGGCTCAAAAATCAGTTTTGGACCATCCCTTATCATAAACCAGCTTTTCCCTCTGGCTCCTAAAATTCAAATCCTAAGTGGCTCATATTCAAAACACGTCTCCACAGACCATGAAGTAGAAATGTTTGTGGCAACCCCTGACTATAAATGATTAATCCTTACAAATAACAGATTTAACAGATTTGTGGTTAGAGTGCCCTCTACTGGAAGCTCCTAGTTTCAACATCACAGCTGCACCTCAAATGGTTTTAAATGAACGTGACTGCACTTTACATCAAAACTCTGCAGTGTTTGATGCTCTGAAGATCACTTTGTTGTTTTCTGTGATCATTTTAATACAATCTTGAATCTTGAGTGACTGTATGCATTGTATGTGCCTTTCTTCCTCACGGGATGTTCATCTTTGGCCCCGTGGCTCATGTGGACAGCAGCTGTGGATCTTCTTGAAGCACTTTCCATCCCTCCATGTTCTGAAGTCTAAGCTGCTGTTGTATTGACAAGCTTCAGCTGCCATATGTGTGATACAGCAGAGAAAACGCTAGAGCCTGTACATAGGGGTGGTGTGGATTTGCAGGTCAAGTCAGACTCGAGTCACTATTTTGAGGATTTGAGAGAAAATGGACCAAGCCTTGAGTCTGAACTTGGACCTGAGCCCCTTTTAAAGTTAGTTGTACTTTCAGTGGGGCTGTAAGAGTAACTTGTAAAGATGAACAACCCATACTGTGTGAGTCTGTTACACTTTTCTATTTGTTAACAGGAATTTTAAGCAGGACAGTTTACAAAAATCAAAAATATGAGCTGTATTCACTGATTATTATCATTGTTTTTTAAAGTTTTATTTATTTGGATCCCTCGCGACAGCATAGCTATTCTTCCTGGGGTCCACAGAAAAGCACACTCAAACAATTATAAAATACAATTCAAGACAACATACAGTACAAACATAAAAAGAGAAAAATAGATTATAAAGTAAAAAAAAAAAAGCATAATTTAAAGAGTTTTGTTTTATAAAATCTTTTAATAACCTTTTAAATCTAAAATTGTTTCCTAATATTGTTAAATGTTGAAGCAGGTTCCATTCATACATTCCTCTGTAATTGAAAGACTTTTTAATGTAATTGGTAGTTACTTTAGTTTACATAAATGTATCGTCAGAAGCATGTCTGGTTTCATAATTATGGATTTCCGGTCTAAACTTTAACTTATTTAAGAGAATCTGAGGAATCTTTGTGAAGAAACACACTGAATAATGTAATCAGTGAATAGGAAAGTCTTTGTGTACCAATAACCCGTCTAATGTCTGATGCATTCATTTAACACTGGTGTAAACTGGTACAAAAACTTCAAAGATCTAAAAGCATAGGACGTGAGACTTGACTTGGACTTGTGACCAAAGCTTTGAACATTTTCCCCTGTAGATTATGGACATGAGGAACAATATTGCAAAAAGCTAAAAGTGGAAACTTTGAACGCACGTCTGAGAGTAATGCAAATGTAACACTGTTAACACCATCATAACACTGTTCAACCCAACTGTCTCACATATGTGACCTGTCAGGTGGATGATTTGATTAGCTCCAGTAGTGGAAGGTAAGAGTACAAGTAGTGTAGTACTGTGCTTAAGTAGAATTTACAGTGGATACTTTTTACTTTATCTTCACCACATTTGAGAGCAGGTGTCTGCACTTTCTACTCCACTACAGCTTTAACTGGACTGAAAAGTATAAAAGTACTTTTCATCTGATTTGAGGGGTTATTTTTCCCATGTTCACGGTGACATCCTGACTAAAGTTTTTGAGTTCAAGCTTCGGAAAAATTAAGAAATTTATCTGTGTGGAATATTTTTACACTTTAATATTTTTACATAAGTCGATTTTTTCATGCAATACTGTATCTGTAATTTTACTTAAGTAACAAAATTGAGCACTTCATCCACCTCAGCTCAATTATATGATCACCACAGCGCTCTTAAGCTTAACTTTTATGAAAAAAAACTTCAAAATTCTGTTGTTTTTCGCTTGTTTTATAATTCACTGACATTTTATACCAAGTTAATGAACGTACCCTTGTTTGCACACAGACACATGTCACTGATTTCTATAGCTCACTTCTGCACAATCCTAAGGCACAAAACCCGCTGCTGCTCCACCAATCTGTCCTTAACTGACTCAAAATCCATAACTTACGAACGTGGACAGCTATATGTTTCTAATAATACCCAAAGGAACATGGCATTTGGTTGTGTTTGTTGAGAGTGCCACTGTGTACCCAGCTGAAGTGTTCCTTTGTTGGCACAGCGCTGACGTTATGTTTTAATGAAGAGAGAGATGATGAGGAGGGGAGGGGTCGGGCCCGTTTACATTCAGAGCTGAGCGTTACCCTGGCATATGATTACATAAACCAATTAGGGGCCCTCTCAGTACCCGGGATTGTTGGAGATGCTTTCCTCATGATGACACAGTGTGGGTGCTCCCCTGACTCCCAAGCTCCCAGCAGTAGCTCTGTTGCATGTTTGGGATGATGTCATGGCCCAGCCTCCGGTCGGAAACTCTCATGAAACGAGGGGCAGTAAAAAAGCAAAGGGGAAATGCCAGGGAGGGATAAGGGACAGGCTTTTAATAACAAAACATCAATACTCAAAAGAGACAAGTGGAGATACCGTACCCAATCACACATTCTTTCTATCTTTCTTTCTTCTATTTTTATCTTTATACAGGGGAACCCAATGAGATCACTTTGACTCTCTTTTTCATGGGCGCCCTGTTCAAAATACAATACAAACAAAAAACAAAAGTCCATATAAAACATTAAAAACAGGTGCAGGTGTGAGTATAAAAGTTGGTTACCAGATTACTAAGATGTGATTGTGGCACCAAAGTATCCAGTATTGCTTGATCTTGAAATATATTCAATTTTTGTGAAGTAAACCAGCCAAAGGCCCTTTTTCCCATCTCAGTTCTGTTGCAGCAAGTCGTTGAATGTTCCCGTATTCAACCTAGTGCTGTTTTATCGATGCTTTAGTGTCCCTAAATATATACAGAAGAAAATTAGTGAGTGAATTCTGGTCTATTTCTCCTGAGAGTCGGGCAGACTGATGAATCAAGTGAGAAAGTAGTAAGTTCCTTTACATGTTCCACCTTTTAAAGCCCTTTTGTGGAACATTCCTGCTTTACAAGAGCAACTAAAGTGACGCAGAGTACATAAACATTGTATTATTGAGCCTATAATGGTTATCAGATTGAGAGAAATGCTAATGTTTAAGTTCATACATAGTTATACAAAGTAAGTACTGTATTAGCAGCCAACAGGTTTGCGGAGAGTCAAACTCATTTAAGGATGCATATTTTTCTATGTATCACTTAACAATCAAATAAATGTTAAGAAACAAGATGGCGATTACAAGCGATTAAATGAGTTTCCTCGGCAGGGTGGCTGGACGCTTCCTTAGAGATAGTGTGAGGAGCTCAGAGTAGAGCCGCTGCTCCTCCACGTGGACAGAAGGCGGCTGAGGTGGCTCGGGCATCTGTTCCGGATGCCTCCCGAATGCCTCCTTGGGAAGGTGCCGGAAGGAGACTTTGGGGAAGACACAGGACACACAGGAGGGACTATGTCTCTCGGTAGGGCTGGGAATGCCTTGAGGTCCTACTGGAGGAGCTGGAAGAAGTGTCTGGGGATGAGGGAAGTCTGGGAGTCCCCGCTTAGACTGCTGCCCCTGCGACCCGGCCCCACAAACATGTTACGCATCAGGGAAAAAAGTTATAGGCCTATATCAATGCCTGTTTATTTATTCATCCATTCATTAATATTAAAAAAAAATCTTAATGGGTTTCCAGTAGATGTTGAGAAAACCTTTCCAGCTCTGAAGTCAGGGGCTGGTGGTTTTGGGACAGCCCCCTCAGATGTGGTTGGAGGAGTGAGAGTTGGCTTTGAAGTGCCCCCAGACCAGAGGGAGGTATTCGGTTCAGTGCAGGTCTAGAGTTGCGGCCGCGAGGAACAGGGGGCTAGAGGAGGAGGGGCACAAGAAAAGGGGGAGTGAGAAGAGCAGACAGCAGCCTTTAGAAAGCAGGCACCTGTACGTCTGAGGCTTGAAACAACAGGTAGATTCCCAGGGGATAGGAAGCTGAGAATGGAGCGACCCAAGGGACTAAGCCAAAAAAAAGGGGGGTACTTTCTATTCCACATAATCTGGTACCTGGACATAACTAAAGATCTCAAAGTCAGAGCAATCCAATCACCATAACTTCTCCCATTGTAGCGTTCTGGTTCTGGTGGAAGGAAACATGCCAAATTTCTTCTGGTTGTTTCTTTTCTGAACGCAAGGGCGAGTGTAGGACGTAACCCAAGCCAAAGCAAGAGCAAAACAACAGCAGACTCAATTCACTAGAGCCGGTCTCCTAAAAACAGACCAGAAACTGACCAATAGAAATGTCAACTCGTCGTCATAGCAACCAAGTGTCCCATACAAAAGCATTAACAACACATACACAGGAACAAAACACAAAACATCAGATCATTACAACAGACTATAGTAAAAGTAAAAAGTATCTACTGTAAATTCTACTTCAGTAAAGTACAGATAGGGCCTAGCTTAGGACAGTACTTTACTACTTGTACCTACTTACTTACCTTCCACTGGTCTAAAGTATCCTTCAGGGGGCTGTAATGCTAAGCTAACTCATCTTCTGTTTCATATTCCCTGTTTTGTTTGGATCAAATTAAACTAAAGTGTGGACCACAGTACTCACAAAGGATCCATTTGATGTGAGACAACAACGGAACAAAGTTGGTAGCTTGCGCCCTCTAGTGGCCAGGGGTGGTCATAACGTCTTTAGGGAACAAATATGAACATAAAACTGCAGTCTATAAACCATGTATATGTGTAAATTACCATGTATTTGTTTTATTTTGTTTCACTGTAATTTTTCTCAGTAAACAGATGGAAAGTATACAGCAAAAGTACATAAGTATACCTTTGTTTTTTTATGATTGCATTGTATAGTAAAGCTCTATATTATATTTGTTTTTCTTTCTGCAATTTGTCTATATTTTGTTTTATATTTTGTCTGTATTTTATTTTGGGCAATATTGCTTTCTTCTTCTTCTCCTTCTTCTTCTCATTATTATTATGCATATCTACAAAACGTCCATTTTCTTCCGCTTATCCAGGGCGAGTTGTGGGGGCAGCACTCTAAGCAAGGACTCCCAGACTTCCCTCGACCCAGACACTTCCTCCAGCTCCTCCAGTGAGACCTCAAGGCATTTCCAGGCCAGCCGAGAGACACAGAATCTCGCCAAAAAAACAATGGTAATATTTTTAAAGGTCTGTCTATAAGATGCATTTTTCATAGACCACTGAGTGCAGAGTGTCTTCATTATCCTTCCATGAGGTTAAATATACCACAACAAAACTAAACAAGACACAGTTTGAATTCCTCCAGCACTTTATTCAACTCAACATTTCCAATTTTGACTTTCAAACAAAACACTTTTCTGCAAAAACATCAGATTTTCAGGGTGACTAATTGGGTCTTTCCCCACAAATCATCATAAAGCACAGAAAGTATTCCAACTTTATATAACTCCGAACTTTTCCTTCAACTTCGCCATACACTGGAGTCTTCATGTATTTTGATTTCTAATAAAGAACGTGTTATAAATGAGTGCAAACTGCTATAAACAGCTAAAAGATACTCAAAAATACAAGGAATGCAGGTGACGAATGTAAGATGTGAAATAACACACGCGTGATCTGATTTCAATTTTGGTTTATAACGCCTATGTCGCTTGGTATAGTTATTAAAATTCACACGTTTAAACTTTGAAAAACTCAGTCAAATTGATAACATTTAAAAAAAAAAATGACCATGTTCATGTTTAGGAATCTCCGCTTCCTCTTTCCAAACTTCAGACAAATGCCACTAGAGCGTAGTTTCTGCATCTGCCTTCATACACGAAGGAGGGAGTAATATGGAAAAACCTAACCCCCGAACATGACAATTAGAAGTCACACTGCTGAGAAAGGATTTGAGGAACGTCAGATGGTATCACTTTACAATAAGCCTCCTATAATATAAAGAGGGACTGTATACTGCTATGGATACTAACATTAAGAAAATATTTAGACTTGTTTACACCAATATATGTCATTTTTGCCAAACCAATTAGAAAGATGTCTCTGTAATCCCTCAATTATCCACGCCGCCTCTTCAGTTCTGGTCAGATTGCAGGTGGACGCTGCCTTTTTTCAATCTGAAGGGAGGAGCTAACTACACGGAAACTAATATACCTACTGGTTTACAATTTCTGTTTGTTGGCTGAGTCTTTTGAACTGCACTAAGTGGAAGCTGTGAGCCAGATTTTGCATAATCGTTCAGGTCCCTAATGGGTTTTTTGGAGCTAACAAACAGAAACGGGAAACAATAGGTCTGTTAGTTTCGGTGTAGTTAGCGCCTCCCTTCAGATAGATATAAGGCAGTGTCCACCAGAGACCTGACCAAAACTGAAGAAGCCGCTTGGAAACGTCTTCACTCTAAAACTTTTATCCAGTTGACCAAATTGGATTTTTCTTTAGCTACAAACCAATTAGACTATAACACTCTCCTCCTATTTGTACTTTGTGTTGTGTTGTATATACGGTTAATTTACAATAATAGTATAGTTAGAGTTCGTCAGTAACTAATTCTAGTTGGGTTATTGTAAAGTCATACCTCTTCTGAAGATGTTTTATTGTTTGCGAGTCCCCCCCTCCTCTCTCAGAGTAATACTAGTTGGTAAAATGAGCCGCAATGACCCACAATGCTCAGAGCTGGTGTTAAAAATCAGCTTGATTTTGCAGCTAATTTACAAGTTCTGTCATTCTCAGCTCTGCACATGTGGGGGTCAGGCTCAGGGGGCTGCTGGCTGTGGCGGTGGTCAGTCAGCAGGGGGCGCTCGTCACTGTCAGTCTCTGTGACAGCGTTGAACTCTCCGCTTGCCGTTAGCCCGTGTCACCGTCAGGAGGCCGGTAGGGCGTCCTCACAGTGTCACAGGCCCACGGGCTCCTGCTTCTCGACCCCGGTGCCACCTTCGCCAAACAGCCTCCGTCAGTGTCAACATCAGCTGGCTTTAGGAGCAGCCTGGTTGTCAGAATCGGCTGTCCACTGTCAGCTGTGTTTGGACTTTCATTTGGCTTTCTCTACAGCTCAAGGTCTGTGCATGACCTGAGGCACCTGCGCTACCTGTGCCACCTGCTGCATCTGGCTAAGGACGAAGTCGCTCTGACCTTGCTGGCTGACTTCCTGTTGGTGGTGCTCTCTAACTTCCTGTTGGTGGTGCTCTCTAACTTCCTGTTGGTGGTGCTGGCTAACTTGCTGTTGGTTGCCATGGTGCTGCTCATGCCCATCATGGCGACCCAAGGGAGGAGGGTGGTGGTGATGGTGCCCATGATGGTGCCCGTGGTGATGCCTTCTGGTGATGCCCGGGGTGTCTTGGCTGTGGGTCAGCAGCTGGGTCAGCAGCTGGGACAGCCTCGGCGTTCGGCTGAGCCTCAGTTGGACTCTCTCTGCACTCCTCTAGGACGTCTGAGCTCTGAGTTTGAAAAAAGAATTAGTAGTACATTTAAAATGTATAGTTACTTTGTTCTTTTTCTTTCAGCTTTTGCTTTCTTTTACGATCATTCGCTATGCTTAGTTTGTATAAATATCTCCCCTTTAAATGATTAGTTATGAAAACAATGCATGAGGTGGGTTTGGTCCACGGAGCTGTTCTAGTGTAGTACTTATGCTAGTGTAGTACTTCTGTTACCTCATGAGTGCAGTCTCCACAGATGCGTGTGCAGTAGGTGTCTCGAATAGCTTTCTCAACATGCCCCTGTCCAATGATGGAATATGGAAGTGAAATGTGCTGGGTCAAACGCCCACATCTGATGGAAAAAAAACATTACAAACATTTAATATAAAATTAATTATATTTATTACGTCTCTGCTCTGCACATCTGACCTGTCATAGATGAAGAAGTCGTCCTTCTCTCCATTCAGGGTGGTCCACACGTCAGGTTGGTCCTCTGCCTGTTTGTATACAGTGTGATTTCTGCTGGCAGTTTCTCTGCCAGCAGGGTATGAAGGCGCTGTGCTTGCGCCCCCTGGTGGTTGATGACCATGTACACTATATTCTTAAGCCCCTGGCTCTCCAGCTTCTGGCGCAGGCTGTCCATTCTAAGAGGAGAATGAAAAATAAGAATTTTATGTTTGTTATTAGCTATGCAATATCAAAGGGAAATGTCTTAAAAGAATACTACCCCATTGTAAGTATAAGTATTACTCATAAGTCCTTTTCTAGAAATAGGAGTATTGAACTTTAAAAACGTATTGCCTGCATGTTCTGTATTGCGCAGTTTCACTTGACTTTTGTGTCCTTTTCACTTGCATTAACTTGCACTTGTAACTGCTCATACATGCCTTTATCAGGGAGCATTAAGATAACAAAAGACGCGGTGTTTACCTGCCAGCCTGCACCAGGCAGAACAGTCAGCTGGCCTGGAACAGTGCCACCACAGTCACCTTGCCCATGGCCTCCTTCATGGGCTCCACCTCTCCGATCTTCCAGGAGGGGGGCGTCTGGCAGCGCGGCCCCCCTCCCTCGCTCTCAGCCCCGCCCCCATGGAGCACGCCGAGCGCGAGGAGCAGGCTTAGCCACGCCCACATCCCCCACTCTGCTTTTACACACCCAATCTGCTGACCATAAAGAAAAGGGCAGGGACATGTGGAGAGTGAAAGAAGAGAAGGTGGGGGGAGAAAAACAGGGATTGGTCGCATGATGGTACAAAAGGTCAACAAAAGGTTTACACATTATTTCTGGTTGCATCTCTAGATCAGTTTTAAAGTTTTAAACAAAGTTGCAAAAGTCAGTGAGAATATGTGTTGTGTCAAGTCAGCCATACAATTAAATGATAAAGGTTTGCGTGTATAAGTGTGCAACAGAAGACAAAAATCTAACGAAAACACTTCATTCATGCATCACTTTTATATGCATGCTCTAGTGCTCATTAAGCAAACGTGCAAACCGTATAGCTAGAAAAGCTATTTATAGATGTATTGCATATTAAACCCTTTCTAACGAGCAACTCTCAATTTCTGTTTATTCTTTAACCAGAAAAGTCCAAAAGATGAGATTTGAGGCGTTATGCAAGCACTCACCCCTGTAAAGATGTCTTCTTCTCTCTTGTATGCTGCTGCAACTGCTCGAACAAAAACAAGTCTCTTCCTCAAACGCTCCCCCTTTTATAGCCTGCCCCTGTTGTTGTGCTGTCAGGAAGGAGGACAAAGTTCAGTCTGGGCTAACTGCTGATCCCGACAGTTTAAGACGTTAGAAACATCACTGCAGAAGTACACGGGTTGAAACAGGAAATTAACAAGTAGCATTTAAATTCAGTAAAGTCCAGCATATTTCATTATTGTGTTGTTGAAACTAAAAAACAATGCATGAAAAAAACAAAAAGGTATTCCACCAAGATCTGTGGAGATGGGGGACCCTACTCACTCTAAAAATGTATGTTCTTCAAGGTATTTTTGAGCATCAAAACACTTTTAAGTGAATAAATGCAAGGTAGATACGTTTAATGCAATACAGTGGAACTTTACGGGCAAGCAAACAGGTGGCAGGCGCTCCACCAGACAAGTTACATAGTGTGCCTTTAATTCTGCCATTAACAAATGACCCACTTTGTGAGTGTGACTATGTAACAGCTGGACGACAGCTGACCTGACATGATCACAGTCTATTCTAGTTTACGCAGCAGCTTTGTGCTGCCTGCAGTAGAGATGAGCGAGACTAGAGTTACTTATTTACAATATTTATAATGGTAAGGGCACACTGACATAACATCTCATCAAGCATTTATACCATATGTGGTAATGTTCAAAAGTCAATGACTGGGATTAAATGCATTTATAGGTTATTGCACAATGCAGGCTTTCGAGGTAACTCTGGTTGCACTTTGAAAGCTCCTGAATGTGGAGCAAGACTTCAGACTCCAGGGCTGTCAGCTCTCACGCATTCAGCGTGAGACTAAATCACGCACTGAGCGCCTTCACGCGCTCTCACGCCACACTAACGATATCTCATGCTGGGAAAAAACCCGACCCATTTATTTAGATTGAAAAGAGCCAAACTAATGTGCAGATAATGCGCTCATAGATATAGCCTAATGTGCCGTCTTATTTAGGCCTACTTCACATGATTTCTGATGTGTATGTGTGTGTGTGTGTGTGTATGTGTGTGTGTGTGTGTGCATGTGTGGGTATATGTATGTGTGTGTGTGTGTATGTGGGTGTATGTGTGTGTGTGTGTGTGTGTGTGTGTGTGTGTGCATGTGTGGGTATATGTATGTGTGTGTGTATGTGGGTGTATGTGTGTGTGTGTGTGTGTGTGTGTGTGTCCAATTGATAAAAAGCAGTTTTGTGTTTTTTTGTTTCCTAAATCATTGTGTAATATTTTCCACATATTTACAGGATTTACCTCAGTACCACAGAGTCCAGACCTTAACCCCAGTGAGAGTCTTTGGGATGTGCTGAAGAAGCTTTGTGCAGCGTCAGACTCGACCATCATCAATGCAACATTTTGATGAAAAATTAAAAATAAATAAAGAAATAAATAAAATCTGATCTAAAGAATCCTGCCTGTGCGGCTGAGCTGCTAAACTTCAAAACCACAACCTCACAAAAATGTCTTGGCTCACGGCGACGATGTGACGTCTAGAGTTTTGAAAGCTCATAAAACCAATACTATTACTAGTACGACTACTACGACTACTACGACTACTACGACTACGACTACTACTACTACTACTACTACTACTACTACTACTACTACTACTACTACTACTACTTGCGACTACTTAGAAACCTGATTGATTTAAAGAGCAGAAATTCCACGTAAAAGTGTTTTTTAGGTGTCTGTACTTTCTACTCAATGACATTTTTGAACTGGAAATATTTCTTTAATTATTGTCTGACCTGCTGAAAAGTCTGAGGTTTTATTTTTGACACGTTCATAATTTGAGCAAACAAAAATATACAGATAAATATAGCAAAAAAAATATTGATTCTGTTGAACAAAATTCAGCTCAAATCTATATCAAAATCAGTAAATCTGAAATTTTATAAGATTTGAAAATCTGAAAAATGGCAAACCACTTTTACTTTTTCATGTTTAAGTCACTTTTAAACAGGTACTTTAATACTTTTACTTGTGTATTTTTTGTATTTTTACTTCAGATTTCACCAATATCCTTCATAATAGTGACAGTTGTGCGGCTGCAGGTGAGTCAGGTTTGGACTGTAAAACAATAAAACACGAATAACAAATATTTAAAATAGTTTTTTTGAGTTTTATTTTTTGTTAATACAGGGGTCAAAGGTCGTGTCTGGAGCTTAGCGGTGGTAACGCCGGGGCCCCTTCTCTGCTCCTCGCTGACTGATGTTGTTGTGTGCCACATTTATTTTTATTGTGCCATTTTTGATTTTGTGGAGCTCCTTTTTCACTTCCATCATCTCCTGCAGTGACTGGAGATGCTTGATTCTTCTCTGTCGATGCTCCTCTTTCTCATGTTCCAGTTCTAGGTCCTTCTTTTGGACGGCCTCAGTCAGATTTTGGATCTCCAAGTCCTGTTGTTCAAGTGTCCTGCTCATCTCTTCCATGTTTGTTTGAGCAGAGGTCAGTTCTTGAGTGAGCTGAGTTCTGTCCCTCAGTGCACTGTGGAAAAGAGAAAATCTGATTTTGTTGTGGAAACTGGTGACACTCTCCAACTCTTCTTGTTTCTCCTGGAGCATGTCTTTGGTTTTATGCAGCTCCAGCTCCATCTTTGCTGTCAGGTTTTGGGTGTTGTGGAGCTCCTGTTTCAGCTGCTTGTTTTCGTGTCCTACGCTGATGTAAAGGTTCCTTATCTGTTTGTGGGCACTGATGTGGGCCACCATCTCCTTTTCTTTCTCCTGGAGCAAAGCCTTGACTTTTCGAAACTCCACGTCTGCCACGTTTGTTCTTATTGTGCCGTTTTTTATTTTGTGGAGCTCCTTTTTCACCCCCATCATCTCCTGCAGTGACTGGAGATGCTTGATCCTTCTCTGCCGATGTTCCTCTTTCTCATGTTGCAGTTCGTGGTCCTTGTTTTGGACGGCCTCAGTGAGAGTTTGGATCTCCTGGTCTTGCTGTTGGTTGATCCTCTCCTGAGCCTTGAGCTTCAGGTCCAGTGTTTGATTCATTTGGACCTGATGTGTGAGCTCGGCCCTCATCCGCTCCAACTCTTGGCGGAGCGCCTTCACCAGAGCGCTCTGATCCAGGGGTACCTCGTTCAGGGGTACCTCGTCCAGGGGTACTTCATGCAGGGGTACCTCCAGGGGTGCCTGGGCCAGACCTCTCTCCTCGGTGGTTGAGGAGTCCTGGATGGTGGCAGACTCCAGGTGGGTCTCCTCTGGCTCTTGCTCGTGTCCTGATGGTGTTGGACAGAGCAGAGCCTCCAGGCTAAAGTCCTGGTCGTAGAGGTGGACGTCGTCCTCAGACGTGTACAGGTACCAAGGCTTCATAGTGAAAGTTGTAGAGCAATTGTTTTGTGCGTGTGTATCCATCGGTGTCAGAGAAGTAATGAGCTGAATCTGTGATTGACTTTATAACAAAACATCTGATTCTAAAGTAAATCATCACATGTCTGACATCATCACGACGACCTGTGTATGACACTAAAGATGACATCATCTGCCATTTGCGAAATACCTCGTGTATATTATATATCTAAAGATGATATATATTTATATATATATATTATATATATATAAATATATATATATATATATATATATATATATATATATATATATATATATATATATATATATATATATATATATATATATATATATATATAGAGGAGAGAGAGAGAGAGAGAGAGAGAGAGAGAGAGAGAGAGAGAGAGACAGAGAGAGAGAGACAGAGAGAGAGACAGAGACAGAGACAGAGAGAGAGACAGAGAGAGAGACAGAGAGAGAGACAGAGACAGAGAGACAGAGACAGAGACAGAGACAGAGAGAGAGAGAGAGAGAGAGAGAGAGAGAGAGAGAGACAGAGACACAAGCACTAAAAATCTTATTTATTGTGTGTGTGTCTCCTTGAGCAGCCCGCGCCCGCGCGTGTGTCTTTGAGCTCTCTCTCTTTTGCTCCGCTCATGTGGCTCTGGGTTACACTTCAGTGAAGTTAATTAATAAAGCGGCATGAGTAAGAGGCCCAGGTGCAATGCACTTCCTCTGGGAGGACATTTCAGTCAACTTGACAACCTGCTAAAATGCACCAAAATGCAGGAAATATTGTCTATTTTACTAAAAAAATAAAAATAAAATCTCCTCGGGGAGAACCCCTAGACCTCTTTTAACTTGTTCTATTCTGCCGGACACATATGTCAGACACTTTTCTCAATAAAACATACGATTGTAGACGGCTGCTTCATTCTTGTAGACCCTGGTGTTAAATGACACGCGTCCCTGTGGCGTCACCCCGGTGAAAAAGCGTGTTAACATTTGCCTTGATGACCATTTGCACGGATTTGTCTCACCTCAGCGGCGCACATGTGTTTAAGACATGAGACGCAAACACTTGTCACTAGGCAACGCTGCGCGGCGTCCATGGGTTCGCAAAGGCTTCTGGGAAATTGAGGCCTAAAGTAGAACGACCGCCCTTTCTGGAGCTACTAGCGGAGAAGAGCGCTACACGCGTCGGTGTATTTGTGTTCTCAAACTACTCTTCAGAAGTGCAACAGTCGAACTTCAGGTATGTATATGTGTTGTTTCCAGTGTTAACGATATCTCTGTGTGCTTATAATCGAGAAATACTCTTGGAAAATTAGTATTTTAATGCGCGGTTTGATGACGTAATGTTGATGGTCAAACACGAAATGGCGAGGATGCTAGGCCTGTTATCGAGAGCTCAAGGGACTGATTATATGCTTATTTTTCAACTTTTTTATTTCAAAAACGTAAACACGGCTCCGTGGTATCCCGGTAAGATTTACATAGATGTATAACACATTATTTCTGTTATCTGTTACTGTAACGTAAGCCAAAACATGACCAGAGCTAATGCTACACTGAAGCTAACTGTAACACATGTGTTATATAGGAAGAAACACAAATGGCATTGCATGTTTACTTATTGCATAAGCACGATCTGTTAACGTAATGCAGTTTCTTTATAACTAGTTGAAAAGCGTGTTTGGTGAATAACATGTCTCAGCTGAGACAAGAGAAGCTGATGGTGCTGTTTCTGATTAATGTTTACAGATCAAAATCCCGCTAACTATGGCGGAGGTGGAGGTGGAAGTGGATGACGGCACCCTTTACCCAGAACATTATAAAGTCATGATGGACAAACTGAACGAGCAGCGGCAGTTGGATCAGTTCACTGACATTACCTTGATTGTAGATGGTAATGAACCTCAATACTCACGTGAAAGCTGCTGCTGCTTACATTGTTTTTCAAAATCATTAGTAACTGTTTTTCTTTTGTATTTGTAGGACATCAGTTCAGAGCTCATAAAGCTGTGTTGGCCGCCTGCAGTCAGTTCTTCCATAACTTCTTCCAAGATTTTACGCAAGAGCCACTGGTTGAGATTGAAGGTATTCAATGTTCAAACCCCAAATTGAGCAAATGTTTATGTATACAGTTTCTCTAAATCACTAATTAATGCCTTACTATCTTATCATTGATCTACAGGAGTCAGTAATACCGCTTTTCGTCAGCTGATGGAGTTTACATACACTGCCACTTTAGCTGTAACTGGAGAAGAAGAGGCAAATGATGTGTGGAAGGCAGCGGAGTATCTTCAGATGCAGGAAGCCATCAAAGCACTAGATGGAAGGTAATGTGTCCATATATGCTGAAATGTTTTTGTAACATATTATTGTGATATGAAAGAGATCATTTATTCTGTTGACTTTCAGGACGCATGACAGTTCTGCTCTAATGACAAAAAGAAAGGCTAAAAAGAGAAAAATTGCAGAGACTTCAAATGTGATCACTGAAACTCTACCATCAGTAGAAGGGGAACAGGTCAGTTTCTCATCTTTTTATTTCAGTTATTATTTATATTACCTCTGAATAGATAAGATTTTGACTTGCCCAGGATTTACCTTTACTGCAGTTTGAGAACCTTTGTACTAGATGCATTTAATAGAAGTGATTTCTGCTATTATCCAGATGAAAATTGAAGTAATTGGAGATGTTGCTATTGAAGAAGTGATAGAGGCAACAAAGCATTCTCAGGCTTCATCGGATGACTCTGCTTTGGCTCTCCTTGCTGACATCACCAGCAAGTACCAACAGGGGGAGCCAACGGTGCAGGTTGTTAAAAAAGGGGAACTAGAAGAGGTGTGTATACTTTTTGTACAAGATAAACCTCTGTCATAATTATTTGTTACCATGTGTGCATTTATATTCTTTAAGGAAATTGCATATCAGGAGGAAACTATAACTGCCTCTAAATCGTTGGAGGTAGATGTGGTAGAAGTCCAGATTTCTCAAGTGGACAATATATTTCGGTGCAGTAAATGTAATCGCAGTTTTAAGTTGTACTACCACCTGAAGCAGCATATGAAGGCACATGAGGGCTCCCTGGAGAAACCACATGTGTGCGGTCACTGCGGGAAAGCATATTCCAGAGAGGGCGCTCTTAAGCAGCACGTCAGCACGTTTCATTATGATGCAGAAGACCTGCCGCTAAACCAAAAACCACAGAAGAAAGTGCATGTTTGTGAATACTGCCAAAAAAACTTTGACCACTTTGGACACTTTAAGGAGCACCTACGGAAACACACAGGTACATTTTTTTTATTTAGATATTTTTATGTGTGAATCGCACTAAAATTCTCAGTATTGTACTGCGCTTTCTTAGGTGAAAAACCGTATGAGTGTCCAGACTGTCATGAAAAATTTGCAAGAAACAGCACACTCAAGTGTCATATGACTGCCTGTCAGAATGGAGTGGGAGCCAAGAAGGGACGCAAGAAAATCTATGAATGCCAGGTATAATCATCAGAAAAAATGCAGTTTGCGAACGAAATTATCATAGGCAGCAATTTTTACAGCAAATTTAAGTAATTCTATTCAGTATAACCTTAATAACAACACATTTCATTCTGATACAGACCTAAAATGAACATTTCAAGTGTTATTAGAGGTGTGGTGGCACTTTCAAAACTGTTGTAAATGCACCCACATGACCACCAGTCTCTGGGCCTCCACTTTAAATATGTTTTAAACCTCAGTGCATTAGGGGCACATTAGCATTTAAATAGTGTATGGCAGAAGGAATAAAAGATTTAGCTGAGCTGTTGGTCTTTTGTTGTGTAGTAACATCGCCTCCCAGAGGGCATTAGCACAAACTGCGAGCACAGCACATGGTTAGGCTGGCTCAGTATGGACTTAGTCTTTTTCTCCACACAGAGGCCAAGTCCTCAAGCTGAATACCACTGATTTTATCACACACTTTAACTATGTGGTTCAAACTTTTCTTCACACTGACAACCCATAAAACCAACAAATAGAATTATATAGATTGATATAGTTATGGATTTTGCTATACATCTTGGGCAAATGTAGATTACTGTTTACAATCTGATTTTTATATTGATATTCTGAGTGTGACAAAACACAACTAGCCTTGAAATATCTGCTGCATAAATTACAGTTTTAAATTGATACAAAAAAACTGTATCAAAATGTATCAAATGCAAACATACTGGAAAAAACTAGATTATTGAGTTTATGCTTTTTTCACAAATAAATGCCAGAAAAGTTGCATGCTGATAAGAATAGTAACAATAGCACCACATTTTTAGTGTCTGAGCATTTTATCAGTGTATTGCAAATATTGTCTCATTTCCCTCTCTGCCTCATGCAGGTTTGTGACGGCGTATTCAACATCTGGGAAGAGTTCAAAGACCATCTAGTGAGCCACACTGGGGACAAACCTAACCACTGCACTGTATGTGACATGTGGTTCACCCATCCCAAAGAACTGAAGGAACATCTAAAGGACATTCACTCCATTGAGGACAAGTCCGGTGAAGAGCTGGTGGTCCCGGACGCCGCCGCCACTGCTGCATTGACTATAACTGCACAGAATATGGAGGCGGGGGACAATGTACTGTTGGAGGATGGTATTCAGATGGAGCATGTCACCGTAGAGCCTGTGCACATGATGGAGATGGAGCAGACGGCAACGGTGGTGGTGAACGAGGAAGGGGTGGCTGAGATGTGCGAGGAGGACGTGGAGAGACTGAAACAGGCGGGTGTGGAGATCCAGGTGGTGCAGGTGGAGGGAGCCCTAGTCACTGTGGAGGATGTAGTTGTATGAGGACACTGAATAACTTTTTTATTTGTATTATAACTTTCAGTATTCTGGATGAAACGCCCCACTTTGAACTGTGCATGTTAGTTACAGCTGGCCCTCGGTTGGTTAACGCAACAGACTTTTACCAGGCACTCGGCTTTTCTTGATCAAGAGGGATGTTGATTCATCCCACCGTTACGACATAATTATGTTCTTGTCTAGGTTAGTTGCCATTGATTGTATATTACATTAATACTGAAGCTCTGAAGATTTTTAGTGTTTTGTTTATTGATGGAAAAATAATTATTTAGAAAAGACTTGTTAATATACAAACCTAAACAAGTTAAATTAAATTAAGCTACTTTGAGATACAATGCGTGCATTTTCATTGCTTTAAGATGACGTTTGTGGCCTGATGTCTTTTGAAAAAGCACATACCGTACATAAAAAGTACAGGCAACAGGCTTTTCCCAAATGTGTTGGATGGTCGAACCTAAAATCGATTCTGAAGTTGAAATGAGTCATATTTCACTAAGTTATACATTTAAATTGCAACTTAATACATGTCAAAAATTACAGATTAAAGGGCCCATATTGCACTATTTTCTGATCTATGCTATAATGTTGTTCCCTCATCACAAACATACCTGGAGTTGTGTTTTGTTTCATTCACACATGTTTAACACAAACTCTGCATATTTAGGCTGAGTTCTCCTCTCAAACCTCTCTGTTCCACCTTGTGATGTTATGTCGTAACACAGGAAGTGCTCCACTATTTTTTAAACTCCATACACCTTCTCCAATCTCTACTAAACAAAAGGTAAAAAGCTGAAAACTACAACTTCAGGACATCACAAGGTAGAACAGAGCATTTTGAGCTTTGGAGATGTAGATAGACTAATATAGGATTTCTTAAAAGTGTGAATAAAGCAAAACACAACTCCAGGTATGTTTTTGATGAGGTAACAATGTTATAATATGGCTTAAAGCTCACAAGAATCAGTTTGTGCAATATAGAACCTTTAAAATGGCCGCTACTATTACAAGTGCATCCTTTTTGGTTCAACAACTGCTGCTTCCTTTTCTATACAAAGGTACTTTAAGGTAAGTGACATTATATGCTACGAGTGTAGATACAAAAAATGTAAAATGCAAACTAACTAATCCACATTCAGTTAGTTAGGTAGTTGTATACGTAGGCCTATTAGAGTAATAAAGGTTTAATCTCTAGAGCAGCGGTCTCCAAACTTTTTTCTCCAGTGACTTACCTTTACAAAACAAATATGACAGAGCTACTAATTTTAGTGTTTGCAAGAAATTTAGCAAATATAAGAGGCACAGTAAGCCTTAGATGGGGCACAGTTGGATGTCTATAAAACATAAACCACTATCCATTTATTAGTGCAGAAAGTTAGGCATCAAAAAGATACATTTACAGTGATAATTGGCATTTAATTAACCACATTCGAGCACAATATGTATAATTCAGAAATCCCTCAGTGAGCTACTCCTGATCG
Organism: Periophthalmus modestus; assembly: GCA_019594935.1. Classification (NCBI taxonomy): domain Eukaryota; kingdom Metazoa; phylum Chordata; class Actinopteri; order Gobiiformes; family Gobiidae; genus Periophthalmus; species Periophthalmus modestus. The sequence continues at coordinate 18,102,869 of JAIEZT010000012.1, read as the reverse complement.
ACACGCTGGAGACCCCTGGTATAGATCGACTAATTGTTTTAGAAATGCAAGTTGTCCTGGAGAGGCTTAACTCCTCAGCGAACCGCACGCAGCGTTACGTACACAGCTGCTTTCCCTGCACGAGCCCGCTGGTTGCTGGACAGCTCCTGGTTCTGAAGTATAATCACTTCCGTCCCGCCCCCTTTTGTGTAATCCGCGCTCCTGATTGGCCAAAACCCAATCGCGACTTCAGTTGCTCGTTTCCTATTGGTCAACGTGCGTGCTATTTATGCTAACCGCTCCTGTCCACAGTACACTTCACCGGGAGCAGCTGCAGTGAGAGCCCAATGTCATCACCAGCAACACGGGGAGGAGAAAGCGAAACAACGAACTAATTCTCGGTCATGAGGATTAGAGAGAGTCTGATTGGGTAAGATTATAGTTTATATTTTGTTTTTATTTTAGCGTAGTTGTTGGAAGCGTTAAGATTAGCGCGCTGAGACGGGAGGATGACCGTTAACTGCCGTTGGCTCGGGTTCACAAATCAGATTTATGTTGCACCGATTCAGTTAATGTGCAAATATTTAACTACTAGCCTATTTCGTTTGGCCTTTTGGTTATGGAGTATACAGCTAACTTTAACCTGTAGCTGCAACTAGCTAATTAATCATATAAATACATAACTTCTTCTCCAGCCATGTTTTTACATCCTTACTATTTTGATTTAGCAATAAAGCTATCATTGGGATTAGCTTTATTACTAATCCCAATGCTTATATTGTATTTAATCCCTACGGAGAGTTTATATTTAAATGCATGCAATAGTATTTGGCACAAGCACTTGTTGCATAGTCTAGTTTTAGTCTTTTATTATCATTGCAAGGGTTTAAAATGGCATAATTAATTATTAAAGGTTCTGTATTACCTGAAATTGAGTCTTGTGAGCTTTGAGACGTATTATAATGCTGTTACCTCATCAAAAACATACCTGGAGTTATGTTTTGTTTCATTCACACATTCACACCTTGTGATGTCATGAAGAGGTAGTTTTCAAGTTAAAAGCTACCTTTTAGCTTTTGTTCCATAGAGATCGGCAAGGCCAGGGCTGAAATGATCCAAATCTAGTGAACACAATGGAGCACTTCCTGTATTACCACATGACATCACAAGGTGGAACGGAGTGTTTTCTGTTACACATGTGTGAATGGAACAAAACACAACTCCAGGCATTTTTTTTGAAGAGGAAACAACATTGTAACAGATCAAAAAAATGCGTAATATGGACCTTTTAAAATATGATTGATCACAAAATATATATATAGACAGAAATTTATGTATTAAATTGTGCGCTTTATATCCACATGATGCAACATAATTTCTCCAAAAACCTACTGTACCTGCTAATGTGTCTTCAAAATAAGGTTTGTATGACTCACCATTTTAATTGAGTGTGAGGAATCTCTTCACCTGAGCATCCCCAGCCAGCCAGTATTCACATTTATCTTCCACCACTTACTATGCATAGGAAAACCGGACAAAGCTCAAATTAACATATTTTTGAACCAGAAATAGTCCTGATTAGTCCTGTTTTTGATGCGTTTGATGCTCTGTCAGTCGAACATTATGAAACAGAACCTTTTGCATTTGCGCTCCCTTTAATACAACACTTTGAAATCCAAATGAAACGGAAGGAACATTCTGCTAACTTTACCTTAGCAAACTATTACTTCAGCAAACTGTCTTAATATTGCAAAAGACCTCAGCTCCTCATATGCCATTTTGTCTCATTTATATTCTCACCAATCTGAGTCATCAGCCAACCATATGCCTTGGAAAATTATATAAAACCAAAGAAGGCATTTTATCTGTTTTGAAGTTTTATTTTGCAAAGAGCAGTGTGTTCAGGGCTGCAACAAATAGTCAGAATCATTGTTACTAAGTGAGTACTAAAATGTTTGTAATTGTATTTTGATTGTTATGGCAAATCTGGACTCTAAAACACATGCCAAAAGACCTTACACAGCACCGTTATTAAATCAAAATTACAGATCGACCGATAAGGGTTTTTCCATAGGCGATGCCAATAGGATTGTTTATAATCCATAGAAGCCAATTGCTGATAAGCCCTGCCAATATTTTTGCACCGATATATAGGGCCGATTTTGATTATTTTCACCAAATTATATGATTTGAAATGACTACACTCATCCTGTCAGTTTTGGTCACATGGTCACATTTTTATATAGCGCTTTTCCACCTTCAAGACACGCAAAGCGCTTTACATCAACCACTCACCCATTCACACACGCATTTATACACCAGTGTACGCAGACAGTGGGGTTGACGTGGGTTAAGTGTTTTGCTCAATCAATGATGTTTATGTCGAGAGTGGGATTCGAACTGCCAACCTTTGAATCAGAAGAAGAACTCTGTCATGTTCTTCCCTGAGCGCCCCCATGTTTGTTTTGCTTTGTTTTGAGCAGTAGACTGTGCATTGGGTGGTACAATAGAATTGAATGATGTTACCTTTTCTATATCTGTGCCCCCACAGAGAGAAAAACAAGACCTGGAATGTGAGAGCTGAAACATGGGTACCTTTACAGGACTAAAGACAAAACTATCGTGATTTGGTAAATTGAGTCATTTGTGCTATTTTGTGTGTTGTGGTTTAGGTTCAAGTGCTAAACTATCTAGTATCTAGAATTAAAGTTAATACTTTAGGTTTAACCAAAGACTGTATATAAAAATGAACATAGCTAACCTGCTAGCCACCACGTTCCAAATAGCATGGGCGTGCTTCCAGCTCCAATTCACTTAACAGTGAAAAATTGTCACCCCTCTCTCTGTAACTGCTGCTGTTAGGCTCATCATTTTGGTCTTAAAATGTTCAGATTAATTTCGCTATTGTGTCCGGAAATCAAGCTATGGACATACACACACATCTTTCCCCGAAGATGGTCCCACTAGCATTAGCAACAGGTTTTACTGACAGCGTTGGGAAGAGGCCTTACCTTCAACAGCCTTGCTCCAGATTGGCTCTTTGCTTGCTATGAAACTCGTGTTCAGAGTTCCAAATATGGAACTCCAAATTCACTCCTAAAACTGCTGGCCTCGATGAGGTTCATTTGGCTGGAGCTGAACACTATGACTAACGTCACATCACTTGGTCCACTTCTATATACAGCCCATAGGCTTTAACATAAAATGAAAGTAAACCGATTAATATAATAGTATTAATTTGGCTTTTTAAATTTGTACATTAACTTTTAGCAACCTGCTAAAAAAAATTTGAGACAAAAGCTTAAATTAGCGTGAAATATTTTGTATGATAGTTGATGCCTGTAACACATTAGACATCAGCTATGTTTGATTTTATTTTCTTTTTCAGATTATTTTTGATGAATATAACACATTATGGGTTCACAGGTGCGGTGGACGGGATGGAGCTCTCATGTTTTCCGTTGTTGAGCTGCTGAAGTGGCTGATGCCTTCAGGGATCCTCACACGACTGGTGAGTAAGGACCTACTTGTTTCTTGCATAATGAATGTGGTCTGACACTCTTATCTATTTGTCTATAGCCTTTAGCAATTAGGAGTTTAATTAAGGCGGACCTATTTTGTAAAACTGACATTTCAGAGCCTTAAACCATCTTAACATTTACTCACTTGAAGTTGTTTTTGGAGTGATTCGTGCATGTTTGAGCAATGTAGAAGTGAGCGGACTTGTTTCTTTTATTAAGTAATTTACATGAATATTGCAATTGCAAATATTAGCATAATGATCCACAGGTGTGATACAAAATAACTATAGAGCAGACACAAGCACAAGAGGTCTTCTTTAAAACAATACTGGAGTAATGCAGAGATGCAGTTACATACAATTCAGTCATAATTTGTCATTTAAACCCATTTCTGCAAACTACTACTGCAAAATATTGCAGTAGTTATGAAGCATTCATGTGGTCCTCTCAAAAAAGTTTTTTGAAAAATATACAGATCAAGTCTAAACGTGATGCTTGACTTGTGCACTTGACGTCACCTGCTTTAACAGCAGAAAATTCACATATTAAAGGCTGTATCTTTGATAAATGAGCTCTTTGACTAAACGTTATTATTTTATTGGCTCACTGTGAGCAATCCGAGGCTTAATTAGATTTTTTTGGATTCGGGAAAGATTTTAGAGGGTCCGGCCACTATCTGAGAGATTATAATAGAGTGTAATGGAAGCAATACTGTTTTGGCTTGCTCCCAACTGAAGGTACTCATCCAAAATTGCCCCAGTAACAGGTTTTTGAGATAAAAATATGATGGCAAACAAGCCAGAGCGCAGCATTTAGGAAACCTAGTCACCCGAAGATTACCAGAATACACATAGTAATGTAATGCCAACATCCATTCATAATAAGAACTCAGTTGCTGTCATGTGATCCCATGGGAAAAAGAGTGCATGCTGTGCGAGGTGAGCCACATGAGAATCTCTCTTTGCTTTAGGGCTGTTCAGGGCTGAGTTTAAGGACGGCTGTCTATGATCATTCATATAAAGATTTAAGTTTATGTTGTTGAGAGTCAATATGAACCTTTTATCAGTGCCATAGAATCTGTTTATTGGTCCATTATCATCCTATTCTTAGTACTATTTCTTCTGCTTCCACAACTATAGAATGTGTTCCTCATGTCCAGTGAGCACATGATTCTTCTGTAGCGACCTCTTCCTTCTTGAGCCTGAGTGCCAGTTAATGCCTAATCCTCAGCCAGAAAAAAGACAAACAAACACACTTGGTCAGCATCCATCACTAGGCAACCAACAGCGCCCTTATCCAAGAGGCAAAACACAATGCTATGTGCTGTCTGGGCTAGGTCTGCTCTGTGGGGACTCTGCTCCTTCTACCAGGTCAATACCAGCTCAGTTAACTAGCTCACTACATGACTTTTAATGGTATGTAATTTTAGCATTAGTTCTGAATGATTTAGGAAAAATATCTATTTTTTTTTATCTTTTTATTTTGTTGTAATTTTATTTTTATCGTGAAATATTATATGCTTGCATGCATGTCAGAACATGTCTCGTATAGCTGCAAGTTGTATCACAATTGAATTGAAACTGTAATGGAATTAACAAATTTCACAAAAGCATTTCCACTGCAAACAACAAATAATTTTATTTTGTAAAAATTTTGCTGGCCCTCAACCATAGATTGTACAGAGAAGTGGACTAAATGAGTGTGAGCGTTTGGCGCGGCTGTTGAAGGTAAGGTGTTTAGCAACACTGTCAATTAAACCTGTAGGTTACTGGGGAAAGAAGGCACCAGACTTATTAATGTTCATATCTTGGTTTACGGACAGAATAGCGAAATAAAAATACCAAGATCATGTAGAGCTGGTTAATACAAAGACCAAAACAACGAGGCTTACCGCAGCAGAGTTACAGAGAGAGGGGCAATAGTTTTCAATAGCAAATGGATTGGAGCCGGAAGTGCACCCATGCTCACTTCCTATTTGTACGTGGTGGCTAGTAGGTTAGCTATGCCCATTTATATATACAATCTATGCCCTTAACAAACATATTCTGAAATACATGGGATTCTTGTATTAGTTTAGCCGTTCAAATGCATATTTTCTCAAATAATATTGCTCCTTGACGTGTTTAAAATGTGAACTGTTTCTATTAAAGTTCTTTTCTATTTAACTTATACATCTGAAATCTGAAAGTGCCATACTTGTCAGAAAATGCAATTTTTCCAAACTGATATTTGTCCAAACTAATTCAACCCTAATGTCTTGACTTAAACTAAGCTAGGACTGGGAGCATGAAAACAGTAAAAGACGCCATGGAGACCGGATATGTTTTGTTCTAGGAGATTATGTCACCTAAATAGCTGCAGCCCTTTGTGACTTGTTAGATCAGACATATTGTGCTTGTGTCTCCTCTATAGTTATAATCTATGACACCTGTGTTATGTTATAATTTGCATATTTTAAATATTAATATTCATCTAAACAACTTAATAAAAGAAATGCTTCCGCTGACTTCCGTGTTAGAAAACTATGATGCCCAATGGGAGCTGACTTCGCCGTAAACGTCATCACAACAAAGAGCCGTGTAGCTGTCGGGCTCTCCTATGGATAGCTGCAAATCACATGGTGGATTTTTTTTTCATTGCGTTCGACTACACATATCACAGATTCAATTCAATTCAATTCAAGTTTATTTATATAGCACATTTAAAAACAACCTCAGCTGACCAAAGTGCTTCACATAAATTAATTAAACACATAAAAACATCACACAATGAGGTAAAATTACATTATACAAAAGAGCATAAAATGACAAAAAGGCCGTGGTGGTGAAAAACAGGGTTGATTGGCAATATGGAGTCTTGAAAATAAGCGATTAGAGATTACTCAAACATGCACAAATCATTCCAAAAATAACTTAACGTAAACGTTGAGGGGAAACAACTATGTTATGATTAGTATGAGAATATCACCTCTATGCAACTACCAATTTAAATTTGATTGTGATTCATGTTGTATTTCTCTGTGCATTTTTCATGAGTCTTTTCAATGTAGCTGCATAAAAGTCTGTCTACAGCATGTTGCATTGTGCTTTAAGTGGATACCTCTTGTGTGAGTGTGGTTAGCCGCACTCTTGGTTCCCCTCATCAATGGTCACTTATTCATAGGAGCAGCCCAAAGGTGTTTGAAGACAGAGCTGGTCTCACAGATGTGAATGGCTTTGATTTTTCCTTTACAACACTGATTCATTCATCTTAATGTAGATCTAAATGGGAGAGGACAAGCGACCTGACCCAGCATGTAATATTAACAAGTATCGTCCTGTTTGTGTTTCTTCAATGATGTGTTGGGTTGTTTGTCTGTCACAGTAATTCCAGCTCCCGTAGATGAATACTGTTGTTGTGTCCTTGGGCAAGACAATTCATCTGTCTCACCTCCAGTGTCTGTCTACACTGGTTTGTGCGTGTGAATGGGTGAGTGGTTCTTTGATGTAAAGTGCTTTGAATGCTTTGAAGGTGGAAAAACGCTATATGAAAATATGACCATTTACCATTATATGTTAGTTTAAATCTAATTTGAAACATCACTACAATGCAGATTTTTATTTTTATATTGCTATTTTCCTAAAACCCAAAATACAAACTTTCCATATGTGTTGCTGTTGTTATCATTGTCATTGTGATCTGAATAAAGACATAGATCAGTTTTTGATACATTTGGTTAAATCAGATGATACATTTGATACATTTGGTTAAATCAGAGAATGGTTTGCTTGTCTACAGTAACTCAATACAGTAATGTGTTCTAGTATAATCCAAGTTTTTTGAAAGTTAGGATGGAAGTAATTATCTTTAATATCCTGTGAAGATGCTTTCTTTGCCCCCTTGCAGACCAAATAAATACTTTTGTAGACAGTGAAGGATCAGATGTCGCTGTACTGCAATTATTCTTTTGTTGTTTAGAGTGAGAAAGGGCCTCGGATATGACAGCACATTGTTTTGGAGACTTTGTTGTCCAAATAGGGATGGGACAATATTAAAATTTAGACTCACAATTATCGTGACCAAAATAATCGTGATTAACGATACTATCGCCATAAATTATTAATTTGTAAGCGTTCCGATGGCCCGGGCCTACTTTACAACTCTACAGGAATGTACATGTACTTCTGCGTCACCCACGCAACACATCAAATGAATGTTACAGCACTCGTCTTTTCATATATGCAAACAATTTTCACCTGGAATCACCACAGTGCTGACAGGAAAGACGTTTTTACAGAAAAGCCAAAAAATGCGAATTTGGACTTCACTCACCTTTGAGGCTCTGATTCTGTCAAACATCAACATATTCCACAAAGTTGGTCTCATTCGTTCGGCACAGGTCCATAGAATATAATCCACTGAAGAAATCATGTCCACAAAATAAGTTAGATCCTCCATGTCCAATCTGCTGCAGGAAAGTATTCCACACGTGAAATCTGGTCCGTCACTTTTTGGCATTTCTTTGGTCGATTTCAGACGTAATAAACTTAACACAGCGCCAACTTTGTTTCTCAGAGATAAACACACGTGTTATCTTCTGATTGACACCAGTGTTGTCCAATAAGGTGGAGGTTGTGTGTCACTGGAGCCGCAAACAGCGAATCAGTGCTACATGTGACTAAAAGTTTACGCCCCACTCTCCCCCGTGTAGAATCAACCAATCACATCACACACGTTTAGTGACGTTTTCTCCTTACAGCCAATGAGCAGTGGAGCACGTGTGTGACATGCCGAGATTTTCCGTAAACACACGGATCTTGCCGAGTGGATCCGTGCGCGCGCATTACGCACGCGCGCATTCTACACGCTGTTGTTTTGCTTCCAAACATGATGAAACGGACAAAACGGACAAAACAAAGGAAGTACGTGATCGAGGACACTGTGGATGTTTGTACAAGTTAAACTAGTCTCTAAATCTCTGACCCGGAGCGGTTCGTGTCAGAGTGAAGATGACTGTGGACTCAGGAGGAGAGGAGCTTATGTTTTGATGGATTGGATGTTCTTCTCGATCGGTGAGCGTGGTTTATTCTGCTATTGACATGATTGTAGGTAAATGTATATCGTTTGTGTGTCTGTAAAATGCTGTTTAGCTACTACACACAACACAATCTACATTCAGTAGTTTATGTCACTTACGATGAATATTTTCGGCTCAAGTTTTTCAAACAATGCAGGATGTTTGTCTCATAAATGCGTGTGCAAGATGCTCGTGTTTTTCCCCTCGGACCCGCAACTTTTTTTCGGCAGACTCTTCCACCAGAACAGGCACAGACAAGTGTCATAGCTATAACAGAGGCCCCCCCCCCCCTTGTGAGCAAACACCAAAACTAGCATCTATCTATCCATCTATCTTTCAGTATACAACTAAACGTTGTATTGAAACTAGAAACATGAGGCAGTCTGGTGCCGTAAAGACGATTATAATCGTACGCGATGATCACGATTATAAAAAATTGCCACGAATTAATCGTGGTGTAATCACGATTAGCCGCGATGTAATCACACCTAATCGCGACTCGGGTATGATAAATCGTTCGTGACGATTTATCGCGATTAGCAATATTATCATATATTGTCCCATCCCTAGTCTACAGTACATCTTTAGAAGCTTCTAAGCTTATGAAAGCATTTATTTCATAATTAGACCAATCTATTATCAAGGCCAATTCTGCTGTTCCAGAATTCCACAGTTACCACGAGGTTCACAAATTCTCACCAGCTGACCCTGAACATGACTCAGGGACTCTTGGGGTTTTCTTTCCAGGTTCTGTATGTCTGGGAAGGGTGATACAATTAACATAATTTGTTTATATGGTGGTCATGGCAACCATAACCTATTTGCTGCTTCTTCAAGTACTGGGTGAAGTACTGTACAATTAGTCTGGTATGGGCAGGACAGGTCTCAGTGATTAATGATGAACACATACTAGATCACTTTAAAGAGTTGCTGTAGTTATGAGACACAATTCTGCCATTTTTATTTAGATTTTTACACATTATTTAAATTGTTTTACTTCGATTTATGATTATCTGTAAATCTTTTTTTCTTTTTTACTTCTTGTTGTTGGATTACATGCACATCACCATATCTGCAGTTTAAGTGCCACCATCACAAAATTTCTACACTGCAAGATCGGTTTCCCAATTTGTATAGTCTATATCGTTAGCTGATATTATACAACTGGGCCACTTTCTTTTAATTCAAATATGTATAAAACATTTCATATTAATATAAAACAAAAAATGTAATAAAATAAAATATAATAGAGATACACACGTGTGTGTATCTCTATTATATTTTAATAGAGATACACACATGTGTGTGTATCTCTATTATATTTTAATAGAGATACACACATGTGTGTGTATCTCTATTAGACAATTGCAGACGTATATGAACAAAAACATTTATCCTCCCAACATCTCTTCACGCTCCACACAGGTCACTTTTAAACTCCTGTCTTGAATGGACTTGTGTTGTTTTACAGGTTACCTCCCAGTACAGTCCCCGTCAGTCTCATCTGCTATCCTCTGCTCCGTTCCTCACGTCTCCTCCTCAACCAGAGTGTGCTATTTATACACAGCAAACTCCCCAAGGCTACTGTAGGACCCTGTGAACCTCTGGAGAACCAACTACAGAAATCATGTATTCTACAGCACCTGCTGCTTCACCTGCCACTGGACCTGAGCACTGCTGAAGCCTCAGAGAGTGTTAAAGGGTTATAAGAAGGATGTAGGACATAGTGGAGACTGGAAGAGATTCACTGCTTTGTGAATATATATAACTAAAGGTGAGTTTAGTTTGAAACTATGAATAAAAGTCCATGATACTTGAGGTTATTTAAATCTATACGAAAATAGCTAAGTTTAGTATATAGTGTGTTGTTCGCATAGAGTCCATGCCATAGACTGTTTAAAGAAGTGGACTAAGTGAGTGTGACGTCACCCATAGCATTCGGCTCCAGTCAAATGAAGCTCATCAAGGCTAGCATAGCAACCAAAGAGCCAATCTGAAGCGAGGCTGTTGAAGGTAACGCCTCTTCCTGCCCACACTACCAGTTTAGCAGGGAGCAAGCACTTAGCAACACTTAGCAACACTGTCAATCAAACCTGTTGCTAATGCTAGTGTGAGTGACCTTGGGGAAAGAAGGCACCTGATTTGTCTGTTATGTTCATATGTTGAGCTGAGTTACAGAAAGAATAGTGGAATAAAAATACCAGGATCATGTAGAGGGGGTTAATATGATCATTTTAAGACCAAAATGACGAGTCTGACAGCAGCAGTTATGGAGAGAGGGGTGACAATTTTCCAATGTAAAGCGAATTGGAGCCAGAAATTATGATCTCATGATCACTTCCTATTTGGAACACAGGGATTAGCAGGTTAGCTATGTCCATTTATATATACAGTCTATGGTTACTTTCTTATTTTATATAGTTCTGTTGCAAGTGTTCTTATTTATTGCTCATCTGAATAAACAACCAAGCATTACTGTGGTTCTTCTCTATTATTTGGAGGTTGTATAAATTTTCACTTTATGAACCAGTCCTGCTGTTCTGCTTGAGATAATAGGATGTGAAATAATGAGGACTAGTAACAGTCTCCTTCTTTGTGTCCAGGCACTTTCTTGGAAACCACACAATCTGCTTGGTATTCAAAGTCGCACTAAGTATAGATCTCGCTCTCTTGTCTTATCTCCAGTAGGAGCCATGAGTTAATCCCCGTCCAGTCTGGGCGCCCTCCGCAGGATGACCGCAGTCTGCCCTGTGGACAACAGCCCAGAGGAGGCTGAGAGCACCGCCAAAGCCTCCCGAGCCTCCAGAGAGTCTAGACCCTCAGGGAACAGCTCTGTGACCGGCCCCGACACTGTGGACTCTAATGGAGACTCGGTACAGGGCTCAAGTACAGCTACAGGGGGCGTTGTTCACAGGTACAGCCGCTGCAGCCAACAGGACAGCTCTGACATCAACACAGATGACGAAGGAGCTACGGTCCGCCGCCTCACGCCCCTGGAGAGGCTCAACCTCGACATGTGCCAAGATGACCGGTATGTTAGCCAGGACGCATCAAAACTAAAGCTATGTGATATACATATTTAAATTTGTGGTCTCATTACAAGAACAAGCAGGATTTGCATTACATTAAACATGGTTAAATGGTGATGTGATGTGTTTCAGAGTGGTCCGGGAGCTGACCGTTGGAAGACGAATTGGCTTCTATAAAATCCGAGGAGAAATCGGCTGTGGGAACTTCTCCCATGTGAAGCTGGGAATTCATGCCCTGACGAAAGGTGGGCATTGTTGTTGTTATGTTTAAGAATGTTCTTTTATTATTGCACAACCAGGATGGATAAAAATAAAGATTTGATCACATGACCAGTGCTCTGCTGTATAAGGCAGTGTAAACACTAGTTGTGAAATCTCTCTCACCTCTGCATCTTCCCTTTATTAGATTGGAGTGATAATTTGGCTGATGTGCTGTTTTCATCAATAGGCTACAAGACTCACAAGTGCGTTGTTATGTTGCAATCAACAAATGAGGATCTGTGGATCTGGCCAGGGCTGATTCAGCCACAATGAGACAGAATGTCTGCTGTCCTTGAACTGATTGATTGATTAGAGATCTCCAGTTTCCGTAGCGACAGCTAAAATTGCTGTGTGCCTCATCAAAGGCAGGAGGGTGCAGGGGGAATGATTGTACTGGTGTGTGTGAGAGAAAGCATGGCAGTGAACGTGACGTGCTCCACGTTTTCTGTTTGCACATGTGTAGGATAAGGTCTGTACCTGTATGAAGTGGGTACATCTGAAAGTTGGGGCTACACCGATCTAGCTTTTTCAGGTCCAATACCGATTTTGATACTATGGCTTAAAGTGTCTCCCGATATCAACTGATACCAGTGCAAAGACTGAAAACAGCATTTATTTCCTCCTTATGTTTAAAAAGCTGGTATTTATCCTCAAGTAACTACAGAACAGCTTTGTATAAATAAAAGTTCAAACATTATGAGACTTTCTGGGTTAACTACAGCCAGTTAACAGTTTTATGACATCAATTTGTCTGTCCAAACTGGATATCGGCTGAATTGATATTTGAAGCTGATGTCCGATCAGGCACATTTTTCAGTATCGGCGCAAATATCCCATACCAGTGCTGGATCGTCACATCCCTTTTAAAAATAATCTGAGCTACATTATAGTTTAAAAGCACCGCCCTCTGTAACCTATGTGAACTGAAAGTGAGCCTAATGCCACTGTGAATAATGCATACAGATACACAATGAGATATCTCCACACCATTTTAACACCGAAGAACGTTTCAGTGTTCAGTTACACAGCAGCCATTTTGATCCGATTGGTCATAAATCATTTAGAGAATGCAGTTGTTGTTTAGGAAATATACATAAACAAACACATAAACTTCATAATAAAAGCTAAACAAATATGACATTGAAAATAACCTTTCTATGTTGCAGTGTTCTCATAATATGTTCAGACCATCATGCCACATTTTTTAATTCATGATTAGTTTACAATAATTCAAGCTATTCTTCTTCTTTTTAACCAGACAAAGTCGCCATTAAGATCCTGGACAAAACCAAACTGGACCAGAAAACACAGAGGCTACTGTCCAGAGAAATTTCAAGCATGGAGAAACTGCATCACCCCAACATCATCCGGCTCTATGAGGTTTGAGCAACACATAACATCTATTGTACACACTCACAGAAGGCCAACCATAGACTGTATAAAGAAGTAGAGTAAAGTGAGTGTGACGTCACCTATAGCATTCGGCTCCAGTCAAATGAAGCTCATCGAGGCTAACGGTTACACGGGCAAATTTGGAGCCCAGTTCCATATTTGGAATTCTGACCATGAGTATCATAGCAACCAAAGAGCCAATCCGAGGCTGATGAAGGTAACGCCCCTTCCCGCCCGCATCGCTGGTTTAGCACAGAGCGGGTGCTTACCAACGCTGTCAATCAAACCTGTTGCTGACGCTAGCAGGAGCGACCTTGGGGAAAGAAGGTGCCTGATTCGTTTGTTATCAATGTTCATATCTTGATTTATGGACACAACAGCAAAAAAAAAACAAAAAAACGCAGGATCATGTAGAGTGGATTAATATGAACATTTTAAAACCAAAATGACGAGGCTCACTGCAACAGTTACAAAGAGAGGGGCAACAATTTTTCAATGTAGAGTGAATTGGAGTCAATGGAGCCGGAAGTGCACCCACGATTACTTTCTAGTTGGAATTCGGCGGCTAGAAGGTTAGCAATGTCCATTTATATGTGCAGTTTATGAGGCCGACCAAACTGTAGCAAACTGCTCCCCAAAATGAGGCCTGCTATGTGCTGTTCCTCTCAGAATAAAAAGCATGTTATAGACGCTACCCTATTATTTTCTATATGTAGAATACTTCAGTTTGTGGTGCTGTTTTAATATTTATTATTTAAATACCTCAGGATTAGCATTAGTTTTAGCATTGAGACACAAGCAAACAAGTGTCCTCTGGTGAAGTATTCATTTTATTTGTGTAGTGTTTAACATGCTGTCAGTGACATCCACCCGTAGCTCCCTGTCCACTGCCTTATCTTTAAATATTTATTTACCTTAGCGTGGCTCGGCAAAAACCTCATAGAACTTGGACGGGAAGTAGTGACGCTAACAGTGAGGTTGTTGTATATATATTTTGTTTCAGTTAAGATTTTGTCATATAAGTAAGCATTAAATAACAAGGAACCATGCATTATACAATTTTAATCTCCACGTTGTAGCGTTGAAACTGCATAACACGTGGCTCTAAGTCGTTTAATGCTCTGTTACCACAGCTAAAAGTGTGAATGGAAAAGCCTGTTCACAGTATGTAAATTTCAGTTATCTCAATGTTTTATATGAAGCTAGTCCCTATATTCTACTCAGCATTTCTTTACACGTTGCTATGGTGTGAGTTTGTGATGGCTGGAGAGCAGTGATATAGAATGTTCTGTGGTAATATTACATAATGCACAAGTCCGGCAACAGTTAAATCACAGTTAGCCATTGGAATTCTCGCTGACTGTGGTATAATTTTTTTTTTTTTTATGTAGCCAAATTTCAGTCTGAAAAAATATTCCAATATAGTAACTAAAATCTTAATAGTTAATAGTTTCAACCAGACAATACACATATTTTCATTTTGACTATAATTAAATATAAACTATTGCAGTGCTCCATGGGACAGTTGGGTATATTTGTGGTCTTGTTTGGAATTTGGGGTTGAAAAGTGGAAATGTATGTAATATTAGACATAGTTTTAGTCACAATTTTTGTATTAGTTTTTAATTTAACACTGCAACCAGCTCTGAGCATGGCTTGGTTGCCATGGTGCGAGTGTGCCCAGATGTATTTCAGGACTGTGCTTTCAAACTGAAAATAAACTAATTCTTTGACCTTATACCTTCCTCAGGTTGTAGAGACCCTGTCGCGGTTACACCTGGTGATGGAGTATGCAGGAGGCGGAGAGCTCTACACCAAGATCACAACAGAAGGGAAACTCTCTGACGCCAACAGCAAGATTGTATTTGCTCAAATTCTGTCTGCTGTTAAGCATATGGTCAGTACACATACAAATCTGATAGTTGGGTGGTAATACAGTGAGTTCTTCTTCACTAATGGAAATGATTAGGGTCAACATTTGTGCATTTACATTTTGGATATTTTATCAAAAAGTACAATTTAATTAATGGGAAAAACTGGCCCTGAAAACCACCAATACCACCACCACCTTTATCACATTGTGGGGAGTAAAATCTGTATTCATGGGTTTCATTATAATTTTATATGTGATATTCTGAGGTCTTTTTACCATTCAAAAGATATAATATGTCGTTTTAAATTGTTAATTGCTATAGCTATGGCCCTAAGTTTTCATTATTCTCAAAGACATGGATACACATTCAGTTCACATTGACTTGCCTTCTTTATGGGGACAAAAATCACTAATCACCAACACAACACCTGGAATTGTGTTTTGTTTCATTAACACATGTTTGAGTAACCCTTTATTATTAGTCTGTCTACATCTCCAAAGCTCAAAATGCTCTGTTCTTCCTTGTGATGTCATGTAGTGGTAGTTTTCAAGTGAACAGCTACCTTTTATCTTTAATTCAATACAGAATTAATAGAGAGCAATTCCAGGGCTGAAATTTTCCAAATTAATCTAGGGAAGGTGTATGAAGTTTAAAAACACAGTGGAGCACTTTCAGTATTGCCACATGACAAGGTGAGTGTTTTCTGTTTGAGAGAAAAACTTTGCCTAAATATGCAGGGTTTGTGTGAATGAAACAAAACAAAACTCCAGGTATGTTTGTGATGAGGAAACATAACATGGATCAGAAAATTGTGTAATGTGGGCCCTTTAAAGTTAAGATGTGTGTTAAAGGAGGTCAGGTTTAGGTTAGGTAAGTAGTAACTATGATTTGGTTATGTCCCTAGACATACAAACCAAAAGGGACCCCTGACTGAGCCTAGCTCAAGATCTGAAGATGGTTACTGACAGGCTGGCCCAGCGACCTTGAGACGAGTCAAAAGCAGCACAATTTTCCCTACGGGGACAATAACGCGTCCCATATCTTATCCAACACCAAATGGAAATCTGGCATGTATGCATTTAAGTATCACCAGTGGCGGAAATACTCAAATTTGTTACTCAAGTACAAGTACAGATACCGAAGCAAAAAAAAATAAATGCTCTTGTATAAGTAAAAGTATCACATTAAAAAATCTTCTTAAGTAAAAGTCTTAAAGTGCCTGTTTAAAAATGTACTTAAAAAGGAAAATGGAAAAGCATTCCACATAAAGGATAACAGGTCAGTCACCTCCAGGTTTCAAATGCAGTGATTTTTCATTTGTGCTACATTTTGTTTAGTAGAAACAAATGAATCAGTTTTTTTTTTCTTGCTGTTTTTATGTGTATATTTTTGTTTGCTCAAATTATGAACGTATTAAAAATATACCCTCAGCCTTTTCAGCAGGTCTCAGACAATAATATAAAATACTCTTACTTTTTATTTCAGTTCAAAAATGTAGTAGAGTAGAAAGCATGTAGTGAAGTAAAACTCAAAAAGTCAAAAGTTTCCACTTCAAAATGTACTCAAGTGAAGTACAGATACCTAGTTTTTTTACTTAAGTACAGCACTTTGTTACATACATACAATTATTTCTACTAATTTGACCTGTACACATTTTTAATGTTTTCTTTCTCAGCACGAAAACAACATCATCCACCGTGACCTGAAGGCAGAGAATGTGTTCTACACCAGCAGCTCTTGTGTCAAAGTGGGGGACTTTGGCTTCAGCACCCTGAGCCGCCGTGACGAGACCTTGAACACATTCTGCGGCTCTCCTCCGTATGCCGCACCTGAGCTCTTCCGAGACGAGAATTATTTGGGCGTTTACGTTGACATATGGGCGTTGGGAGTCATGCTGTTTTTTATGGTGAGTGGGAGCATGCCTTTTAGAGCGGACACCGTGGCCAAACTGAAGAGGTGCATCCTGGAGGGGGCGTACATGCTCCCCTCTTGGGTTTCTGAGCCGTGCCAGAGACTCATCCGAGGGATTCTTCAGCCAATCCCGAGTGACCGCTGCACAGTGGAGCAGATGATGGGATGTGAGTGGTTGCTACCGGTGGACTTTCCAAGAGCCATGGAGCCATTCAAACTGGATCCGTCGTACTTGGCAGAGAGTGAACCGTCTGAACTGACAGATGAGGAGAGGGATGTCAAAGCATCATTAGAAACTTTAGGAATCACATCAGAACATATCTTAAACAACCAGGGCAAAGACGGTCGCAGCTCCATCACAGGGGTGTACAGGATCCTGCTGCACCGCGCTCATAGGAGGAGGGCCGTGGACACTGTGCCTGTAGTCACCCAAGTCCCCCCAAACACCAACGCCAACAAGAAAGAGAAACTAAAAGTGTACCGGAGTTTACGGCACACATCCAAACTTTGTGTCATTCTGTAGATTCTCTGCTTGGAAACAGATGTCTAGGCCGTGGCAGCATGATGTTGCGTAGAAAATCCAGCATTGCAGTCTAGCAGTATAAAAACATACTAAGGTTGAATTATTCCATAGCTTCTGAAATCTGAGATTTCATAACTTTTATAGTAACTTAACTAGTCTCTGTGAGAATGTTGATTATGGTCCGTTGATTTTGTCTCCTGACAAAAAGAACATCCATATCACAACACAAACAGCCTATTTATTATTATTAAGTTAAAGCCTTATGCTTCATCAGCCAATTATCAGCGAGATGCTACTGTAAAGACTCGGTGTCTTCTCTTTTATGGTTATGAGATCAGTTAAACACAGAATAATTACATTATTATGAGGTTTACTGGTTAAACATGTTTTTATTTACCTGCTGTCATGTTCATGCCCATCCTTAATCAAATAAACGAAACATTAAAAACATTAAAGACTAGCCCATTGGCTGTGACTTGCCAAATGCAATACTATTTAATGTGCCCCTAAGGGGATAAAAATGTGCAGAGAAGAGACTGTTGCGCTTGTTCTTCTTGTTGGACTACAACTCCCAGAAGCCCTCGAGGCAAGAGGAAGCCAGCCCTGCCTCTTCCGCCTCTGCGCCGTGACGCAATTTCTGCCTTGTTGGAAGGTGCTTTCTTCGGAAGCGCAGTGGAGTAGGCGGTATCAGCGAACAAACGCCACTCAGACAACCCAAACACCACAGGACCACCTCACGCGAATGGTATTCTGACTTCTGGGGATAAAACGGTAAGACCTTTACATCAAGATGCTTTATGAGGGACGCAGAAAACGTGCTTAGCTGTGCCAATGAAGACCACACCCTCTCTGGCGATCTAAGTCAGGATTTTAACACAAACGGCACGGATCATTGGTTAAATACATGATCCCTTTGTAGTTTATTGAAAATGACCAGTGTATGTGAACGTGGATGCGATTTACCTGCATTTACCTCCTTAGTGGGTCACTGCATAAAATGTAGGTCAGGATTTTTTTCTTTTTTTTTTCTGGTGGTCTACTGTAGCCCACTGTCTGCAGCTCAGCGTGGTGCAGGGCAATCCAGGCATCACCATTACACTCCACACACACAAACAGTTTATTTGCATTTTTACACTGCGGGCAAAGCAATATTTAAATGGTCAATACTAAGAAGGATTGAATATTTTATCTTAACCATGTATTTGTTGTGACACATTAGACAGCTCGTGACAAAGGCACGCGGAAGTGGGGGCGGGGCGCATTAAAGATGAGGTCATGCAGAAATTCAGACCTGATGCAATGTTGTATCTGTGCTGTTTACATAATACTGTATTATACCAGCAGTAACCAACACAGTATGACGCAAAGAGACTATAATATTCATTTGATCAAATATATAACCTTTTTTTGTGGGTATATAACCACATTATTACATCAATAGAAAGATTATCTCATATCATATCAGTGGTTATTACATTATTATTATTATGATTAAAAGTAGTAAAACATTAGACCTGTCACGATAATAATTTATGGCACTGACACAAAATAGGATAATCCCAGTAAACCAGTTTTAAAATATACAGTATACATTAAAAGGCCTGAGCTGCAATAAATAAATAGCCATAAAAGTTACTTATTCACCTCTCCACAGGTCAAATGTGATTGTATTACACCAAAAATAACACTGATCTTCTCATTATGGCTAAGAAAAAGTCTCCATGAGAAATATTGAGCCCAGATATAGATTGTTCCAGCTCCCATGTATTAAACAGTAAGTGACAGGCCTTGAAAACATACACAAAAACAAGTTAAATAGTAAAAATAGACAATAAAGAAGGTAAAAATGCACTGTCCAAATTAACCTTCCTAATAACACTGTGCATGGTTGCGAAGTATTTATATCAGACTATCACTGACAAGGTTCCTTTTTTACATTTTTATGTTTTTATTATTTTGCACTATTTTGCTCTTACAAGAATACTATACAAGAGAGACTGTATGAACATGTTGCTTTATCATAGGTGAACACTCTTCTGCACAATACCATCGCGGCAGTGCCCCCTATCGCCAGGAACTGGAATCTCAGTTATTGCAATAACATGCCACGTGGATTAAGGCGTATTTGTGACGTGTTTGTCTACAGATTTTTGCTGCAGATGTCAGTGACGGAAGACCTCCCGGACATGGAGGGAACAGACCTGTTAGGACTGCTGTTCCAAGACGGAGCAGATGGATCCACAGAGCCTTTGTTTTCGGATGGGAACGAGCTCATTGAGTCCTGGCTGTCTGAACAAGATGTAAGAGAACTACTTGAAAATATATATAAATGCACACTACCAGTCAAAAGTTTGGACACACCGTCTTGTACTACTATTACTATTTCATTTTTACATTTTATATACATACAGACATCACATATATGAAGTAAGATATATTGAACCTTTGACTGGTAGAGTATATTTTGTATTTTAAATTTAACTCTTGCAGTGTTCTCTTGTTCTTATCGCTGCTTGTCAAAAATGTTATATTGGCACCAATTTGCATGATCACTCCATGCTAGTTTTTAATATTTTTTTAATCCGCATATAATCTATTATGTTGATTAAGTACACAATTTTTACATAAAGGGCTGTATGTATATGACAAATGGTATAAAATGCAGTAGAATTTATTGTGTTTCTTTTTATTATTAAGATAAGACCATGTAAAATAAGAACTTTTATTTTGTCTACTTAGAAATTGATTTAAATGTAACACAACACTGCCAGTAGAGCAAAAATACAAGGCTACAACACTATTATAGAAAGTAAGTGGCTATAAATATGATTATGTACAGTACAGTACTGCCTATGGAACAAAATATATAGCACATAAACTGTGACATAAATAGAATAAAAATATCACAAAAAATAAAGAGTAATTCTTACAAATACAATGTAGGCTACTATTTATGTTACACATGTCTCCACAGATGCTTCCAGGCCTGGACACTGAAGACTTCCTGTCCAGCCTGTTGGACGAGGACATGGATGCGCTCTGCCCCTCTCACTCTCCTCTGGGCAGTGACAGTGGAATCTCGGAAGACAGCAGCGGAGGGGGGCACCAGAACAGCCCCCGCAGCAGCGACATGGTGCCCAGCCCGAGCTACTCCCAGCCCAGCCCGGCGCACTCAGAGCCGGGCCCCCTCACCCCCACAGAGTTCCACATGGAGAGCCCCGAGGCGCTGATGGTACAGGCCGATCACAGCTACTCTCTGCTGCAGGGACCAGACCGGGACCTGGACGAGCTGCAGAGTGTCCGAGCTGAGAAACTGGACACAGATGTCTTCATCGACTTAGGTGTGTACTACTTTAGTGACTGTGAATTACGAGTGTTTATTAAAGGTTCATTATGTAACTTTTATACTGGAAAGTAAGCCACCTGCATGCCTCCAAGGAAATATGACTTCTTTTACTTTGAATGTTCACTAAATGTATCTATTTTCATGGAGACTAACACGTGATGCCTCCAGATTAAGGTACAGGTTAGATCTGTGAAGAAGCCTGTAATTGAATAAATGTTAGATTGATGCTTGTAATGCCATACTGTGGAACATCTCAGGTAAACGACTAACATCTCCATGGAGACAAGCAGTTGGCAGACCCTCCACCCAAAAAAAGTTGCATTGTGCATCTTTAAAGTTGGTTGTCATTTCATTAAGTGATGCAAAATAGAGTGAGTCTTTTCATTTTAGGTATAAATGTTTTGTTTTTTTGTTTTATGGGTTTGAATTGATTTATTCCCAAACATAATGCCTACCTTATTTTGAAAGGTTTAACTCTCATTTACATAGTGAAAAGAGACACTCAGTTACTATTTTTTTTAATTTAGGAAACATTTGATGTACTTTCTAATATATTTTGGATTACTATCATCAGATTCCATATCTAAGAATCAAGTTTGCATTAGTTTTAGTTTTTATATAAGGTGTAGTTATATTATTAATATAAATAAAGGAAGTTGCAGTTGTTGAAGTGGTGGTTTTGGTCCCCTCAGATGACCTGGTGGGTGAGGCCATGGAGGGAGAGGACGACGTCAGCAGTGAACCGCCCTGCACTTTGGATGTGGAGGACATGGCCGAGGACTCGACTCAGCTCAAACAAACAGAACAGGTTCGGCTTGTTTTTCCTTCACTTTATGACATCAAGACTGTGCCAACCAGGCAGCAGTTACATACTTAATGAGTTCAAATACCACACAGAATTAAATTGGTTCCCCTACCCAACATGTTATACTTTTAATGCATGCACTTTTTTTTTTTCTTTCATTTTCATTCTGACCCAGTAAATAATCATGTATGAAATGTAAATAAATATAAATTCCATGCAATATTCAATCTGTTTAAATTAAAACATAACAAAAAGTAAATCAGTATAATTAAAAAAAGGCTAAATATTAACTTTTGCAACCTGCTCTGTTTAGAGGAAAATTAAAATTCCAATGTCTTTTCTAGTTCCAGTTTAAAGAGATCGTGCTCACGGAGGAGGAGAAGCGACTTCTGGCCAAAGAGGGCGCCACTATCCCAACACACATGCCTCTCACTAAGGTAACTTCAACAAATCTTATTACATTATAGTTATTTACTGTCAGATTAGTCATAAGCTGATACTGTGACTCTATTCCTTTTACCAGGATAACTGTGTTTGTGTGGTAAAGGCTGTGAGCAGGGCCTCTCTGTGCAGCCTGGTTGTGAATAGGCGCTCTTTGTGTAACAGGCGGAGGAGAGGACCCTGAAGAGAGTTCGGAGGAAGATCCGGAACAAGCAGTCGGCCCAGGAGAGCCGCAAGAAGAAGAAGGTCTATGTGGACGGACTGGAAAACAGGTGAGGGGGAGGTTTTTTTTTTTTTTTCTTAGTTGGTGGTAAAAAAAACTTTTAATCATTTAATCATTTATATTTACAACCAGGACTATCCCACCAAGTTAAAGGGTTATTTTCTGATCTATGTTTTAACGTCGTTTCCTCATCACAAACAGACCTGGAGTTGTGTTTTGTTTCATTCACACATGTTTAACACAAAACCTGCATATTTAGACTTCCGAGTTCTTCTCTCAAACTGAAAACACTCCACCTTATGACGTCATGTGGTAACACAGGAAGTGCTCCACTGTCAGACCTGGGATTGCCAAACTCTACTGAACTAAAGCTAAGATGTAGCGGTTAATTGGAAACTGCTGTTTTCATGACATCACAAGGTGGAACAGAGCATTTTGAGCTTTGGAGATATAGACAGTCTAATAATAAAGAGTCACTCAAACACGTGTGAATGAAACAAAACACAACTCCAGGTATATTTTTGAGGAGGTAACAACATTATAACATGGCTAAAAACTCTCTAGAGTCAATTTTGCATAATTTAGGACCTTTAAGTCAAGTGAATCATAAAAACCTGTCATACACACTTGAACTTCTGTCTATCAGATCTGGTGTAATGGCTGCAAGCTTAACACAAATCTGCCTTTGTTTCCAGGGTTGCCATTTGCACAGCACACAACCTGGAGCTGCAGAAGAAAGTCCAGCTGCTCCAGAAGCAGAACATGTAAGAGACAAGCCTCTTTTTGTGTTAGTATAAAACAAACAAAAACAATGAGGCAAAAGTTTCTTCCTTAATCTTTAACTTGCCAGACATTTTAAGGATTTGGGACAGGGACCACTGACATGTTGTGACGTTTTGAATAGTCATATTTCTCTTACAATCTTACAAACAAACTGAAAGCAATTTAAATTTAATGAATCAGTGCATCTCATCCAGAAATAACTTTGAATTGAAAACCAAAGCTATTAAAAGTCAAACTCCTTGTAAACTGTTTTCTGACGTCTTTTGTGTTTTTCCTGTCCAGGTCGTTGGTTGAGCAGCTGAAGAAACTCCAGTCCATGGTAAAGATGTCCACATTGAAAGCCAGCACCACTAGCACATGTGTTATGGTAAGAGCCGGAGAACACACGGAGTATTGTTGTGGTTGCTATAGCGCCCTGCGGGTAAGCTGATATCGAACCGCTGCTAACTTTGTATGTGGGACTTTCCTTTCAGGTGTTCCTGTTGTCCTTCTGCCTCATCATCTTTCCTTCTGTCAACCCCTTTGGCAGCAAACCAGAACAAAAAGAGCTGTACACCCCGTCCTCAGGTAAGAACGCTGTCTGAGTCTAAGGGTTTAACACAAGAGAGAATTACAGGTCCTATATTACACAACATTTACTCTTGTGAGACTTAAGCCACGTTACCTCTTCAAAAAAACATAACTAGAGTTGTGTTTTGTTTCATTCACACGTTTCAGTAACCATTTGTTATTTGTCTGTCTACATCCCCCAACCTCAAAATGTTCTGTTCCACCTAGTGATGTCATGAAGTGGTAGTTTTCAAGTTAACAGCTACATTTTACCTTTAGTTCAGTAGAGTTTGGCAGTTCCAAGGGTGAAATTGTTCAAATGATTCTAGTGAAAAGTGTGTGGAGTTTAAAAACACAGTGAAGAACTTCCTGTATTATCACATGACATCACAAGGTGGAACGGAGTGTTTTCTGCTTGAGAGAGGAACTCAACCTAAATGTGCAGGGTTTGTGTTAAACATGTGTGAATGAAACAAAACACAGCTCCAGGTCTGTTTGTGATGAGGAAACAACATTATAAAATGGGCCCTTTAATCTTAACACAATGATATACCACAAAAATCCAACTAGCGACAAAATAAATATAGGATTTATCTTAACTCCCATAGAATGTCCTTTATGATGTTAGTTATTATTTTAGGGGACAAAATGCACTTCTACTGCATATGACGGCTATTTAGGTTCGTAGATTTTGGAAAAGGATAACAAAAAGAAAAAGATTCTTTAAAAACTACATCATGAGTCTGTAAACGTGGACTTTTAGAAAAAAACAAAAAATGAAAGAACAAAACAAATTTCTTTTTTCAAATTCTTTGGTATTTTTTTGGTAATTTCTTTGTGTCACTTTCACTTTGTCAGTAGTTTTTTTTTTTTTTTTTACCACAGAAGATGAAAGTTGAGGCTTGTAGTAATGAGCTGATAGAAAACACTCTGTTTCCCCTTATGATGTCATGGGGCAATACAGAAAGTAAACTCCACACACTTTCACTAGAATCATTTGGATGATTTCAGCCCTGGAATTGCCGATCTCTATTGAACTAAAGGTAAAAGGAGCTGTTAACTTGAAAACTACCATTTCATGACATCACAAGGTGGAACAGAACATTTTGAGCTTTCGAGATGTAGACAGACTAATAATAAAGAGTTACTCAAACATGTGTGAATGAAACAAAACATCTTTTAAAAACCTCTTTTTTTTCTCCCTCCAGTCATCTCCAGGACCTTACGCTCCCTGCCTCCGGACAGCGATTCCGTCCCATATTTTGAGCCTGATGAAGAGGACTCGCTCATCTTAGTGACCCAGGAAGTAGAAAACACAAAAGCTATATTCGCCGGAGGTCAGAAGAACCACACTCCAGACTACCAGCACGTAGAGCAGCCCGACTCCGAAACAGGTGTCAACAGCAACTCATCCGCGGACTTCCCCAACCCCAATCAGGCTCTGGACATCAAACCGGGGCAAGCAGGTGGCGGGGGTTCAGTCCAGGAAGGTCCTATAGATACAGTGTCTGCCTCTGCCGTAGCCTATGAGGTACAAAACTCCAAAGAGAACTGGATAGAAAGAAATCCCCCTTCTGTCATACTACAACAACACCGTTCAGATGAGATGTAGTGGACAAGGTGCACCAGCAGAGGGAGCCATATAATTTTAGCTAGGGAAGTTTGTAAAAAGATGGAAGGGAACTATATGCTATCTAAAATCACGTTTCTATCGCTACTTCCCCCTTTTAACTGGCTTTTGATGTACTACTGTTACTTCATTTGCACTTTGGTCTACCTTCTTTGGCGAGGCAGGAAAAGTTGAGATTCCCTGGTATCTGTACTGTGTAGGCTACCTATTAAAAGCGCTCTGCTGAGTTTGAAATAGTGTAAACATCACCAAAAAAGAGAATGCAAACGTGTCTTAGAGTTTATTCAATGAAGTTATACCAATCATTTCCATGCCATAAATTTACAGGGATAACTTTGTTAGACTTGAAGGGGAAACTAGGGCTGCACCAGCGCAGAAAAACTGTGTATTTTAAATAATGCAATCAATAGTGTGATCTTTAAGCTAAAATGGCAGTGCAATATCAACGTGTACTGGGATCAGAGAAAGCTATGAGCAAGTGATGTCAGAAACCTCTGGCATTATTTTAGCCATTTTACTAACGGGTAGCTAAACCGTATCTAATTGTAGGGCACAAAGCCGAGAACTAAACTAGCACTTTTTATATGAACATTTTGATTTGTTTGGGACTTTTTCAGGGAAATGCTACCTTTGTCACAGCTACATGTTTGTGATGTGTATATTGTTGTACATGACGTAGTTGGTGCAGCCCCGGTGATGCCCAGCCCTCATTAATCGTAGAAGAATGCTGCTTTAACCTCATGATGCTTGACCTGAAGTGGTTGTTGGACCACTGTGATGCTTCAGCCATTGCAGGACATTTGGCCATGTAGAAGACTTGTAAAGGTTTTAGTAATTCCCTTGTAACAAGGGTGTCATGCTTCTTTCGTTTTTGGAATGTTTCTTTGTTTTATTTTTTAAATTTTATTTTTAATGTTGTACAGTGAAGCAATGAGTAATGCAAGCTCTAGTTTAAGCAGACGCCAAACCGTTGACCATGCAGTAGTGTTCAGACCCGTACTTCTTTCTCTCTTCTTATATAGGACACCTCCTGTTCTTTCTATGCTGTCCGTCTTGATATTTGGCACTTGAAAAAGGGATTTGATACATATGTACTCCGTGAAGTTCTGCAGTAAAGTATATCCAAAAATGTAATGACCTGTTTTTGTCAGTGAGGCATTTTTGTTTTGTTTTTAATGAATATTTTGTATGTTATTAAGCATTATCTAAATGTATCTGAATCAGTACGTATGAGATTTTCCATGTGGATCAAGCACTGGCGTTTGACAAAGTGTAAATATGCTTCTATGATTGTAGCTCGCTTGTACATTTGAACTGTTTATGTAAAAGACATGTCCGAACATCTATAATAATAATAATAATAATAAACTTTTTTTACATCAACACACTGCATCATCGTTTGCTCATCTTGTACCATTAGTGTGTGACCTTTGTAAAGTAGGCCAATCAATCTTTTGAATCGACCAGAGCACTTAAGATCACTAAGCACAGCAAGACGGCAAAATCATTTTCATTTGTTAACAGTAAAACCACCACTTACATTATGATTTTTGGAAACTCTCAAAAGTGAGCTCACATTTAAGTGTTTAATTATTAATTTGGCCTGAGCTGACACAAATTAATAGCAGAATAAATCAATAATTCACCAAAGAAATGATTGATTCTACACTGTACAGCTCAGATGTATGTTATGTGAGCTATTTTTCCATCTACACATGATTCTGTTGGTCTGTCATCACACTGGCAAAATCCTCAGGCGTTTTTCATTCAGCCACTTCCTCAAAAGTGACCAGACAAAACTGTGTTGAGCATTGCATCAGGTTTAACTTGATCTTTGTGGTAATCCCCTGTTATTTCAGTCCCATTTTCTTAATTGAAAAGAGGAAGTTTTCAAAATTCCAACCGAAACCCAGTCCCATTAATAGTAATAGGCTTAATAACCGCTATTTGTTTGAAATAACAGCTTATATAATCCTGAAATGCATCTGCCTTGACTGGTTTTAGACTATTTTTACTGTGCAAACATATTACAGGGAAAACACTGGGAAAAACAGGGTGAATCATCATTAGTCTGTCTTAACCATGACTCATCACACTGTATAAGCCTTACCAGCAGCATGTCTAGGCTTGTTATTTAGGCCAAAGGTCGAGCGCCTTGTTCACCACCAGATGGCGCCCTCCGCTCACAAACGCGCAGGACCCCGGGCGCGGGCGAAACCAAAGCGGTGGCGGAGGGGGTAAAAGGTCTTTGAAATGTCAGAAATCACCAACATTTGTATCGAAACGTCAACGCGGTTTGGCATTTGAGATGGCAACAACTTTGTCCCACTTCTGAATGTTATGATCCAAACTGCGGATAATCTTACTTAAAACTTATTTTTTGTATTTGGATGATTGTTAAAAATGTATTTATTTATTTTTATTTGCCAAAAAATTTATAACAATGTGGAAAACAGTATAACAATGAAAAAAAAAAAAAAACAAAAGTGGATTATCATACTTATTATTATTATTATTATTATTATTATTATTATTTTATTTTATTATATTATTTTTTTTTTTTAACTTATTTTATTATTTATTGCAAAAAAAAAAAAAAAAAAAAAAAAAAAAAAAAAAAAAAAAAAAAGAGTATAGCA
This sequence comes from Periophthalmus modestus, assembly GCA_019594935.1. Taxonomy (NCBI): domain Eukaryota; kingdom Metazoa; phylum Chordata; class Actinopteri; order Gobiiformes; family Gobiidae; genus Periophthalmus; species Periophthalmus modestus. Next base: position 18,074,907 of record JAIEZT010000012.1, on the reverse strand, counting down.
ATGTTAAAAAAAAAAGCATTAAAATGTAAAAAAAAAAAAAAAAAGTAAAACAATGTAAATAAATAATAATAATATAAGTTATAGTAATAATGCTAAATAAATAAATAACTTAATTAACTAATAAATAAATACAAATACTTGTTTGGTTGATTTTGTTGGTGGTAAAGAGATGGACCACTGCAAGAACACAGTCTACTGTTTTAAAGCCTTTGCTCAGATGGGTTTTGATTGACAGATTGCGTTTACTTCAAGTTTATAACAGAAATGATTACTTTGCAGTGTATAATATTTGAAGTTTTGTTGCAGGAAGCAAATCAAGTCCACGCAATTATTTTTATGTAAGTGAAAAACAAAACTTGGAGCTGTTCCCAAACACAAACAGGTGGACACACAGGTTCATTACAACACAACTACACTTACTTATACAAGTCCAAAATGTCCATATTTCCCAGTTATTACAAATACTATTGCTATATTAACTATACAGTAACATGAAGTACATCATTATAAACATATTTATTTATTTCTGTATGTATGTATTTGTTTGATTATTCACAGGGGCGTAACACCAAATTCTGGGCCTTTGGTAAAAAATCATTTTGGAGGACCCTCACTACATATTGTCTTATGAAAAATGCATATTACAGACTTTGTGAGGGGCCCTTCCCTGTACTGGGCTATGGGTAAACAGTCTCCTTTACCTCCCCAGTCCAACACCCGTGATTATTCAAGCTCCATATTGCAATAGCCCTCATATATGTGCAGATACATCGCTCACTGAGTTGAAAATTTAATTCAAATTTGTCCTGGCAAAGTATCACACTGGATCAATGCCTGGTGTGTGTGTTGACTTTTGATGTTAGGTGCTAATTTCAACCCAGGTTTGCCTTGTGCTGTGCAGGAACAGCACCAGTTTCTTTTAAATGAAATGCTAACGAGGAAGTCTTTGTGTAATTCCAGGCGCACATGACTTTTCATCTGATCAGCCGGTCCTTCTGACTGTGTTATTATGAAATACCATCACGTTGTCCTGTTTGCTTTAATGTTGCTTGTGATTAAAATGCTGTGACTTCCTGTACTTTCTGGGGGTATTTACTTTTGCTTTGTTTCGCTTTCAAATTTGTCTTGGAAGAAAAGAAGACGACCCTTGCGACACAATGTAATAGCAAAACACCGGCTGTAAAAGATGAACATTTTAGCAACATCTTCTTTGTTTGTTTGCAGATTCTACATAGTGACAATCTTTGTATTTAGTCTATATGTCTAAAACTTCCATGCACAGACTATAAACCAAAGCAAAACCTGCATGTTAACGCGCTATGTACAGAATACTTACAATACTTTTACATGGAGTTGCATTTAAATTATAGAGTAACAACACAATATAGGATTAAAAACAGCTTTATGTTTGTTTCACTGTTTGTTCTGCATTTCCTGTCACTAGTTGGAGAATGTAAAACCTCACACTGCTACCTGCCCCTCATACTTTTTAAACATTATGGGCCATTGTCAACTATAGGCTGAAAATGTGAACGTTTAAGTGGGTGCTGTACAGGTACCTTTAAGAGTTATGTGTTATAGCTGACTAATTATGGTGATTATTCATCCATGACCAATCTGGGCTACTACAGCTTATCTGGAAACCTTTTTGGATGGCATTTCGTTGAGCCTTCCCTGGACTGTCCCCGTGCGTATTTGTCGTAGGCCTATCTTGAACACATCTTAGTTCTAACAGTTCTGGCAGCCCCTGTTCCATTCAAAACTAACTCACAACACACACACACACTTTCCATGCGCCTGTGTTTACCCCTAACACTCCACTGATGCTGCACTGAAAATTGATAAGTGACCGGCGCGTGTCAGAACAGAGAGAGGGGGGGGGGTGACACAGAGAAGGGGGCTCTCCACGCGCATCTGTCGAGCATCTGCCAAAAGCTACTAAAGTGTGCCGCCTTCAAAGACCCCCAGGGGCCCGTAAGAAGCACCCAGAGCAGGTGGAGTCCTATTGTTACCATCAAGGGACACAAAGTCGTCTTTTTATTCCGGCACGTGTCCAGTCAAGACACAGCAGGGCCAATTAAGTGCGCGCTCCGGACAAAGGCGCGGAGTGGCGTGCGCCCTGGCAACAAGCTGCGCACTGCTGCGTCTAAAATGACCTCTCTGGACTTCCCTGTGCCGCCTGGGTCATGGCTATTGTAGCAGACATAGCTGAACACTCCGCTAACGTGGATGAATGTGTTCCCGTCTGCAGGTGCTGCTTCAGCCTGGGACGCGAAGGGAATCGGCTAAAAATAGCGCACTGGCTCGGGAGGCTTGGGAAGTTCCAGACTAGACTGTATTATGGAACAGGTTTTCATCTGTCCAAGTGCTTCCCCGGCAGTGGCCCACATATTGACCAAACAACATGTTTTGAGTTTTGGTTAACCTGCAGTATTCCAAGATTGCACTGTGCTCCACCTCTTCTGACCTGCTGCGTAACCGTTGTATAATATTAACTGCAAAGAGCACATAAAAACATCATATAGTCACATTTAATGAAATAATGAATAATAAAATAGAGAGAAAAGGGAGCCAAATGTCTGCTTTAATGTGTGTAAACATGCAACTTGAGGGGTCACAATATTAAGGTCACTTTCAGAGCATTTCTTACAAAGCTTTGGTGTTGACTATAGGGTAAGGTTGTTAGTGGAAGGTTCGAGCTGGGGGGATTTCTTGAAAACGCGTAATCCTCGCCCCCACGTGGGGTTGTCAACAAGCCGGGAGTGAACCTTGTGCTGGGACTTTTGCTTTCCTCACCCAAGCTGTGCGCTGGAAGCCAATGGCAGCAGGCGCGCGGGGGAAAGCACCTCCCCTTGCCGAGAAACCACGCTGACGCAGTATAAGAGCCGGCACAGCACGCTCAGAGCTCAGAATAACGACAGACACGACACAAGAGCAACTCTAACGAGACTTAACACTACCCGCTGTTCACTACTCGGATTCTATTCGCTTGTGGATTATAACTATGACTCTGGAAGAGATGCAAGGACAAGAGACAACCATGGAGAACACTGACAGGTAAATACGCACTGAATATCACTATGGCAAAGCAATGCTAGTGCTTTTTCGTGTCCTACAGTGTGGTATCGTGTCCTACAGTGTTCTTATGGTGCTGTATTGTCTTGTCAGGGTGCAAAGTGCAGGCGCAGCGCTGGAAGAGCTGCTCCTCGCCGCTAAAAAGGAAGACTACCTGACAGTCGGGGTTTACGAGTCTGCAAAAGTCATGAATGTGTAAGTATCCAACTCATATCTATGCGTTTTTTTTTAACTTTTAGACTTTTTTATCTCGCAAATGCAACTTATCCCAGGTTCTAATCCTTTGTCTCTCTCCTCAGTGACCCAGACAGCGTGGCTTTCTGCGTGCTGGCCACAGATGAAGAGTACGAGTGCGACATGGCGCTGCAGATCCACTTCACGCTCATCCAGGCTTTCTGCTTCGACAACGACATCAACGTGGTCCGCGTGAACGATATCGACCGCCTCTCAGACCTCGTGGGCGCAGATGAGAGCGGGGAGCCCAAGGACGTGCACTGCATCCTAGTCACGGTACGCACCAGCACCCACGTCTGTGCCACGTCTGATAGTGCGGACAGCTCACGGTGAATCATGCGTAATAAGAGCGCGCTGTTCTAATAAACGCTTTGTCTTGTTTTTTTTGCAGAGTCCCAGTGCCAGCCCTTGGAAGCACTCCTCTTTGGATACTCTGGGGATGTTTTGTGACGAGAGACGCAGCGTTTACGACTGGGTTCCCGCTATCACCCTGCCTGAACGCTGAACTGCACGCTGACCATTACATTGTTGAAGAAATTCCAAGAGCTTGAGGCGTAGATGTTATTCCGCCTCTACTCCTGTCTGGATTAAAGAGGCTTTGCCGCGAGTGTGTGCCCAGAAGCAGCGGCCTCCTCTCTCCCCCGGTGCATCCAGGGACAGTGACAGGCGCGTGGGGTCCAAGCTGAGGTCGTGTGAGGACCAGATGGAGCTTAATGGACACTGAGAAGGAGTTTAAAGTGTTGGATTGGTGTCCTAAATGAAGGGACCAATATGAAGAGGACAATGCAAGAGATGAGAAGGTGGACTTTGAAAGGAATACTGACATTTTGAAAGAATATGGACATTTAAGTTTCTTTTTGCAAACCAGCCATCACAAGGAGGCTTAACAAGGATGGAGCAAGTTTGAAGAGACTGATCCTGATACAAACTATACACATGGACTATATTTTTTTTAACTTAATGAGGCAAAAAATCAATGCAAAAAATATTTTCTTGGTTGTAAACTTTGACATTCTTTCTTAATAAATGCTCAAAATGAAATGATGTTGTCAGACGTTTTGTTTACCACAGTGCACAGTTCACTTTGCATAGCAGGAAGTAGAGTGCAGGGGAAGAGTTTGCAGAGAAGTCACGTGGGCGGTGGAGAGAAACATCAAACGTAATGGTACAAAGCTGGAAACACCCAGAGAGTAATGGTAGTACTACATCATAATAGCAGTAGTTTGTGGTAGCAGTAGCAGTAGTAGTGCAGTAGCAGTAGGACAGAATTGCCTGCTGACATATGCACTTTGCACAAGAGTCAGTAGTAGCAGTAGTAGTAGTAATAGTAGTGTGGGGGAAGGGGTTGTGGTTTGTTTCAGCTGATATCTGTGCAACTGTAAAATTGATGCTATTAAACCAAACTGAAAACTCCAGTGTGCCCCACAGCGCACCAGTAATGCACTTTACAGTTCGAAAAAATGGGTTTTCTCAGTCTCATTTATCAACCTACAGATGCAGATCCACAATGACTCTTAACAGTAGCACGTAAGCTTCAAAGACCAGCATATATTTACAAGAATCATAACTATCTACTGTATAGAACCACGGACTGAATGCGACTATAATCCAAACAAAAGACACACTATTCCACATGGCTCATACTGAAGAGCTACACTGATGTTGCACTGAGACTGGCACAAAGGGGAGCATTATAAGCGAATGGGGTTGCTCATATAAAATGCACATGGGTCATAAAAAGAGTAAGTCAATGCAAATATATCAAAAATAAAGTGACTGTCTGAAGTGTAGCTGAGGTTAAACTCCAACAGCCACCTTCCATGTACCGTATGTTCCAAGTATCCCGGACAAACGCTGCCTTGTGCGAAATTATAATGAAGTAAACAGTCTGCAGTGTTGTCTAGGGATAGTTTTTAAGCTGGAAGTAGCAAATTCTCTCTCTGAATACTCCAAGTCTTACCCATTATGTTAATATTTTTTTCCCAGAGCAGCTCATGGTTACAGTTCTGTATCATTTCGATATTTATAACAGGACAAATATTGACATGATTTCAAAATAGACTCGCACAACTAACGTGAACGGTTGGATCTGGATCTTATTTTTTAAAAGAGCTGAATCTCCCGCTCCGACTCTCAGTTTGAACCATTTTAAGCACTTTTAAGCTTTGGTTGTTTCTTTCTTTTCACATAAATGGCATAAATAAATAGTCACAACGGCTCTTTGAATAGAACAGCCAAAAGTCCCATCACTATTCTAGAGAAAGTAATATCTCCTCAAAAATCTGCATCCCGACAACAATCCCACCCCCATCATCGTTATTCCCCCCCATACAGTAAGTGCACAAGTCTCGGAAACACGTCCAAGCTTGTAGAACGCAAACACAGCACAAATGTCTTCTGAAAACTTATCCAGACGCACAATATAAACTGTGTGCACCGGATAAAGGTCAGTGTCGCCACACAGGAGGTAGAGGAGAAAACTGAGGGCAGGTTTTGTGGTTAAGGCTGACAGTAAAACGTAACAGACCACTTGAAAGACCCGTGCGGCTTCACCTGAACTCGGTCTACGCTTCCAGGCAGCGCCCCCAACCACCAGGGTTTGTCCATAGAGAGCACGTAGTCATACTTAAGTGAAATGAAAGTTGTAGTCTACAGCAGTGGGTCCTGAAGTTTGCAGCTAAGCACCATTTCAGATTTGGCTTCCTGAGTGCATCCAAAATCTAAACTTGGATACTTTTATTGGGATGAAACCAGGTCTAAAGCCACAATCGAAGTTCTGGATAAGTCTCTAAACAAAAATAGCCTTTTAGTTGATAAATCGGACAATGGCGTCTTTGTTAAAGGCACAGTATGTAACTTTCTTGCAGATGGCGTGTCACTTTCATGGTAAATGGTCATAGTTTTTCATCGTGCTTTTCCACCTTGAAGACGCTCAAAACGCTTTACATCAAGGAACCACTCGCCCATTCACACACACACATTCACAGACACTGGGGGCGAGGTGGTTTAAGTGTCTTGCCCAAGGACACAACAACAGCATTCATCTTTAGGAGCTGGGATTGCACCGCTAATCTGTGGGAGAACCGCTCAATGATGTGTATGTCGAGGTTGGGATTCAAACCGCCAACCTTCAGATCAGTGGACAAAGAGATAAATACGTTTTATTTCATAAACTTTCCTAGAGATAAATATGGCTGAAGATTAGGAGCGACAAAACCACTTTTATTAGGATTATAGGGATTTATATGGACCACAGCATAATGTATGAAATGAGTTAGCTGGAGTATAGAGTGACTGGACACTTGAATCTGCCTTTTCACATATGAAGATAATGCAGATGAGTACTTCTATATGTGCATAATACTTTTTATGCTTTTGCCACTGTCCACATTGACCCCCTTTAGTAAATTCCTCAATGTCTTTACTCCAACCAACATTTCTGCTGCTTACAATCAAACCTCGCACTCTACGCTGTTGGTTAGACATTCTTAGAAGAAAGGAAGCCCCGCTCAGAACGCACCACCAGTGAGGGTTTCCTCAATATGAAAAGTGATAAAATCATACCAGAACTATAGCAATGAGTGAGATCTTGAAGTAAATGACAACTGAAGCATTGGGTAAATCCATGTGGGAGGTGTTTTCACTTTAAAGTTGAGAAAGCACTGACTTGAAACGGCATGAACTGAAAGGAAAATATTTATTGTGGAAGTTTGCATTGATAGTAGGGACAGTCCCCACCGACCTGGAGGCTTGTCTTTATCAAGTGTTAATCATCAAAAGCACGAAGACAAATTTTCTGTTTTGCACATAGCTAATTTGACGCGTGTTCAGGCAAAGGTCAGGCGTGAGTGCAGGCAAAAGTAGATTCGAGTGTGTTCTCTCACCATTTCTCCTGATTTTAAAGTGTTTTTGTGTGTTGTAGAATACATGGTTTGTGGATTTGCAAATGGTAAATGGACAGTGGCCACTTTTTAATATTCTGTGGAGCTTTTCCACCTTCAACTCACTCAAAGCACTTTACATCAAGGAACCATTCACATACACATTCATACACCAGTGTACACAGAACCTGGGGCGAGGTGGGTTAAGTGTCTTGCCCATAGACTGTATATATAAATGGACATAGCTAACCTGCTTGCTGCTACGTTTCCATATAGGAAGTGGTTACGGGCGCACATCCAGCTCCATTGACTCTGGCTCCAATTCACTTTACATTGGAAAAATGTTGCCCCTCTCTCTGTAACTGCTACTCTCGTAAATCGACATATGAACATTAATAACAGACAAATCAAGTGCCTTCTTTCCCCAAGGTCACTCCCGCTAACATTAGCAACAGGTCTGATTGACAGCATTGCTAAGTGCCCTCCGGATTGGCTCTTTGGTTGCTATGATACTCACGGCCTGAATTCCTTTTATGGAACTTGGCTCCAAATTCGCCCCTGTAACTACTAGCCTCAACGGGCTCACTGGACTAGAGCCGGACACTATGAGTGATGTCAAACTCACTTAGTCCACTTCTTTATACAGTCTATGATCTTGCCCAAGGACACAACAACAGCATTCATCTGTGTGTGCTGGACTGCTCTACCAATGATGTATACGCCAAGAGCAGGTTTTCGAACCCCCAACCTTCGGATCAGACGACGAACACTCTACTCAGCTACCATCGTCCAGTTTTCCCTCTTCATACCACCATTATGTCGTTGAGCTGGTTCATCTTCATTTACTTGAGTCGTGTTCGGTAGTAACCCCATTTCCACCAGTTGAACCCAAGGAAGGAGTAATACCTTAAGTGACTCTCTCACCTTACTGTAAAGCACCTTTGTGTAAGTATAGACGAGCCTATGTATTCCAGTGTTCCCCTCCCCCTCTCTTGTTCATGTGTGCAGACTGCTACTACGGAGACAACACAAGCATTTGCCTTACCGTCTTGCCATTGTTGTATAATTGCACTAAAATATGCACGAAGTATGCGTGCATTGTCTTCGTACAAGTCAACTATTTTTGACTCTCCAACCAGATATAATGAAGAAGAAGAAGTAGAAACAAAGTGAACATACAATGAAACAATGCAATCATCCTTGACCCAGTTGAGATTAACATTACACTGATAGCAATAGATGGCCTTTGTTTTCCCTTTAAACCAGAGGTGTCCAAACTCTTTTCACCGAGGGCAATATCTTAAAACATATTTGACAAAGAGGGCCTGTGGTCAATACAGTGGATAATTCAGATGGTGCATTTAACATAGTTTTGACCTCATACTTTAAATAAGGCTTGAAATATTAATGTTAGTTCTGTATGGCAATGTAATGTGACGTTATTTAGGTTATATTGTTAGAATAATACTCAAATTTGCTATAAAAAGTACTGATTATGATCAATTGGGCCAGTTCAACTGAAGGCCTGAGGGCCAATAAAAATTGGTTTGAGGGCTACATTTGGCTCCTGGGCCGTAGTTTGGACAGCCCTGATTTAAACCAACCACAATCTGCCATTATGTCTGTGTGTGGTACTGTATGGAAAGAGTACCAAACATTTTTACTCAAGTTAAAGTACAGTTACATGACTAAAAATACTCAATTGCAAGAACAAGTACCGTCAGCAATAAGTAAAAGCAGAAAGTATGTATGAAAAATCCAACTCAAAGTACGAGTTGCTTGTGAACGTGATTTCGTACATCAGTTTCATCCTTAACTTGAATAATTAGCACTTTAAACATGGGTTATGTTATTGTTAAGGTGTTATGCAAGTATTCTCTGAGCTCTAGCCAATCAGAGCAGGCCCTGGTGTTATATGTGTTATATATTGTGTTATATGTGTTATATGTTTGTCGGTACAGCAGATGCTTTTCCACCTTGAAGGCACTTCAAAGCGCTTTACACCCATTTACACACGCATTCATACACCAGTGTACACAGACATCCCCAAAATACTCACTTGATAAAGGTACAATCTGCGTTATTTTTTATTTATTTGGTTTATTTAATATGGGCAGTGAACATTAATAATTTTTGTAATCAGCCAGAGAAGCAATTTTTCATCTGTGGTCCCTAGACAGATGGTAAAATGGATACAGAAAAAAACACAACCACAAGAGTTATACAAAACAGTGCAATTATACAAAGCATTTCAGTTAAAAGTAATTAGTTTCTACCCACCCCTTTTGTGTAGCAACAACTGATGCTAGCCTGCAGTTGCGTGCTAATTTTCCATGTGCTTTGGCTACTGCTGAATGCACAACAAAGCCCCACTTCTGCTATTGAGCCGATCTGTGCTATTTAAGTGGAGCTAACACAATCTCTGGTGTATGTGCCAGCGCCTGCAGCCACAGCCACAGCCCGCTCTGTCTGCACATGGTCTGAGCCAGAGATCCAAAACCCTGATAGACTAGACGAATGTAGGCAATGTCTCACCCAGAGAGCAATGCAAGCTATTACCTCCCAGCTCATAAAGTGTAAACATCACAAGTCTGGCCCTATCTGCTTATGCAAAACCAATGAAATGTAAAGCCAAGTGTGGTAAAAAGTCAGACTTTATAAGCAGTAAACGTGCTCATTTGTATGGCGGTCTAATGCGTTCCATATAAGGAGGTTTCAGATGTTGGAGACGGTGCAGGCCCATCTCTTCCGTTGCACTTTGAAGCACATGATCTGAATCACAGTCTCTTATCTGACCTATGACTTGACCTGCTTGTCGCCATGAAAATCGATGTGTTTAATGTGGAACCCGCCACGCAAATGTGATGACTAGTGAGAAAGATGAAAGCATGTATACATTATGGTTTTAAGAACTTTGATAAACTTTCCCCTACGCGCTAGTGGGACTATCTCTTCCGAGCGGCCCGGGAACGCCTTGGGGTCCCACCGGGGGGAGCTGGAGGAAGTGTCTGGGGTGGGGGAAGTCTGGGAGTCCCTGATTAGACTGCTGCCCCATGACCTGGCCCCAGATAAGCAGAAGAAAATGGATGGATAGATAGATGGATGGAAATTGTACTACTTCAGGTAGCAAAAACATATCTATAGGAAGATATATTCATTTTTTGGAGTATGATTTGAACTTGTGTTTACATAAGCAGGTGACTTAGTGCTATGAAAAAGTTACACGGTGTTGCTTTAATGTGTTAGGTAATCGTTGTGAACTGTGACCCCTGAAACACAATGGTCTAACTGTTAACTGTCAAAGCTCATGGGTTTTTGTAAGTCCCTCATTACCAGTTATTCCTGCTCTCTTCCTTCAGTGCCGTGGTTACAGTTACTCTCTCATATCGGGATTCCCTGTGATTCCCACACCCATCGGCGGACTGTAAGTGGCTGCTTCCCAGGACGCTCGCTCGGAGTGATACAAGCTCCGCCCACCTTCCCACAGCCATTTAGGCCGTTGCCGAGCTGTGTCCGGCTCCTCTTCTGACTTACAGTAACCACAGCAGGGATGATGTTACACCATGAGCTGGCAGGCCGGCATCGTCCTCACATGCCCCACCCTGCTCCACCTCTCCCTCTCTCTTCTTTCCCCCTTTCTCTCTTATCTCTCTCTTTCTGTTTCCCCCTCTTTCTCTCATTCCCTCTGTCTTTCTCTCTCCTTCTACTCCCACTCTCCCTCTGTCTCCCTTTGTCCATCTCGCACTCTCTCCCTCTCTCTCTCCCACTCTCCCTCTGTCCCTCCCCCTCTCTCTCTCCCACAATCCCTCTGTCCCTCTCTCTCTCTCACTCCTTCTGTCTCTCGCTGTCTCCCTCACTCTCCCTCTTTCATCTCTCTCTCCTTTTCTTTTCTCTTGTGGAACTGCAATAATTTCTCTCTGATTTCCGTCTCTTTCCATCTAATTCTCTTTTTCCCCTCTCTTCCTCTGTCTTTTTCTGTCTCTCTCCCTCTCTCTCAGTTTCTCTCTCGCTCTCGCCCTCCCTCTCCCTCTCTCTCTCGGTTCCTCTCTCTCTCCCTCTCTCTCAGTTCCTCTCTCTCTCCCTCTCTCTCACCCTTCCTCTCTCTCTCTCTCAGTTCCTCTCTCTCCCCCTTCCTTTCCGTCTCTGTTTCTCTCTCTCTCCCTCTCTCTCAGTTCCTCTCTTTCTCCCTCTCTCTCAGTTACGCTCTCTCTTCCTCTCCCTCTGTCCCTCTTTCTCTCTCTCTCAGTTCCTCTCTCTCCCTCTCTCTCTTCCACTCTCCCACTGTCTCCCCCTCTCTCTTACTCTCTTCCTCTCTATCCCCTCCTCTCCTTCTGTCCCTCTTTCTCTCCCTCCCTCCCTCTCTCTCTCTGTATGAGGTCAGGGCCCAGCTGGCTCGTTCTGGCTGCATACAGGGAGAGAGGGAGCGAGGGAGAGATAAATAGATGGATGGATGGGATGGTGGCTGGTGTAGGGTGACTCTGGTCTAAGTACAGCACTTGCGGAGGACAATATGAATCTTTTATGAGTTCTTCAGTCTTTCAGTGCAGGGAATTTCTCATGGCGGCTTCTGCGGTCGCTGGCCAAGGTTACTAAATCAGCCGTGTGTGATAAGACACAATACACTGGTCTCACTGAAGATAAGAGAAAGAAGCAGGGCAAGTGAATAAAAATAAAAGACTGGAAAAGCTCAATGCAATGTTTCAGATGACATAATAATTATCATAGGCGTCTGGTGTTAATATGGTTTTGGAGCAGCTTTATAAATAGGAGCTACATAAACTATAAACTAAATATAAACTACTTTCCACATTTGTGTCTAAAATATGTTTTTACTATGAGTTTGCATTGTTAGCGTAAAAGCAATTTAAAGCAACACTACGCACCACTCGCTCCACATTATATCATTAAACTTATCTAACTCCATGTAGACAAGCAGGTAATGGCACCAAACCAATTTACAGGTCAGATCTATGAAGAGGCGATCCCCCTCACAGTTTGAATGCATGTTCTGCAAGATATTTTTATGTTTTATAATTGAATAAATGCTCAGATAAGTTTAATGTCGAACTGTAAAACTTCCATCCATCCGTTTTCTGCTGCTTATCCGGGGCAGCAGTCCAAGCAGGGACGCCCAGACTTCCCACACCCCAGACTAACCCTAACCCCGAGGTATTCCCAGGCCAGCCGAGAGACATAGTCCCTCTAGCGTGCCCTGAGCAAAGCAATAACAACTCTATGGAGACGAGCAGGTGATGAAACCTACGCAAGAAAAGTTACGTAGTACACCTTTAAGTGAGCCAAGAGTGACCAGGACTTGTTGATAGCGTTGCCAGAGCAAACAACAAACATCATCAGCTACACCTCTTGTTTGAGTAAAGACGATATCAGAGTGTCAGTGTGACTTGACCTGGGCTCCCTGCTCTGCTTACTGCTTGCGGTTGCTACTGCTACCACAAAGCAGAGTAAGCATTCCTCTGCATAATAAGCAGCACACACCTGGATCTAAGGGAGCTACCTCACTCACAGAAGCCCTGACCTCATCTCACCTTTAGCTAGCGATCAGTGCTAAGTCTATAATCATGACTCAAACCCGGTGACTGCACTCGTACACACCTGACCTAAACAGGCAGTGTCCCCGTGGGCAGGGTGACATCCACACACCGGGTTGTCAGAGGTGAGGTCATGAGACGCTGATAGCCGCAGTTAAATGGTGGTAATGGTTATAAATAGGAAGTGATATTTAGCTGTTGAGCTGAAGTACAGAGTGAGTGAGAGGCTGTGAATAGAAGGTTGGAAAAGAAGCCATACTGAAATAGATGTGAGTAAGTAAATAGAATCTAATGAATACATATAAAAAAAAAATGGTGGACAATGGCTCAGGGGGTAGAGCAGTTTTCTTATAGCAGGCATGCCCAAACTGTGGCCCTCTAGTGTCCAGGTGAATTGGCCCATATTACCTTAAACATTACTTTTTATTGTACATTTCTAAAAATCTACTTTAACAAGCCTATATCAAATATTGAATGTGTCCCATTGAGGATGTAAGCATGAATAAAGGTCTAGTGGTTCAGTCTAACTAGTCATAATAATGCAGATTTGAAGTATTCACTGTATTGGTGACCTGTCTATGCCCCTCAATCGGCCCTCAGCTTTGTCCGTGTTTTTATATGTGGCCCTTAATGGAAAAGTTTGGACACCCTTGTCTTATAGGATTCACAAGCCAGTTTTTTTTATAATTCTGTTGTGCCCTTGAGCAAGACACTTTCAAGAGTGAATGACATGTGTGAGTAATTATTCATACACCAGTGTACACAGACATTGGGGGAAAGAGGTAGGTTCAGTATTTTGCCCACACAACAGCACAACAGCATTCATCTGTGTGAGCTGGAATCGCACCGCCAACCTGTGAATCTGTGGATCTGACCTCTCAAACGTTCACGCTCATGTCGATGGTGGGATTCGAAACTGGCATTCTTCGGATCAACCAAATCCTCCCATAAACGTATCCTGTCAAGTGAGGGTTTGTTTTTCTAAATGTTCACAAATTGCCGAGGTGTTGCATCAGGTTGTTTATGTGGCAGCCCCCAAATACAGTTAATATAATGCACACAGAGATAAAGAACCCAAATCCAAAGCTCGACGTGTTTAAAATGGAAGTGAAGTATCTTTCCAGTCCAAAAATATTGTATTTCACAAGATCTACTCATTTCAACTTGATACCTTGAAAACACAGTAATAGTACCAGAGTTTAAAATGCCTCGCTGGTACCGGAGAGGGTCTCAAATGTGCCGGAGGTGATATGATGCCTTATAACGATCTCACGAGGCGAGCTAGCAGGCGCGCGGGGATAGTCTGTTTGCATAAGCTTAGATCTGTTGAAATGGCAAAGGGTATTTAAGGACACCTATAGAGAGACTCCCTTGGATTATTCTAGTCTAGAGTCAGGAGAGGAGAGCAGCAGCGGGCGGAGGGAGAGAAAGAGAAAGTAAACAAGTCTGAATGCAGCGGGCAAAGATAGAAGCAGGTTTTATTAGTGAACCAAAAGGCGAAAATATCTGTGGTGGACATAGAGGTTGGATTGTTGCAGTGCAGTTGTCCTTATAGCATGCTTTGTGCACCAGCGCTAAACAAAACTCTACTGTTCACTGAGTCATAGTGTCAAAATGCGCTAAAATAAAATATTCATACAAAAAACCATCGCACTGTATAGTCCTCTGGAGTTTTTAGAGCCTGGTAATAGAAAGTTTATTAGCAATATTGACAACTTGTATCTCACTAGCAACATGGTGGCTAAGTGGCTAACGCTTATGACGCACAGGAAGAATGTTCTTGGGTCGTCTGAGGCTTTTGTGTGAAGTTTGCATGTTCTCCCTGTGTCTGTGTGAGTGGGTGGAGTTTGCATGTTCTCTCTGTGTGGAGTTTGCATTTTCTGCTGTGTCTGCATGAAGTTTACATGTTCTCTCTGTGCCCGTGTGGAGGTTGCATGTTCTCCCTGTGTCTGGATGGAATTTGCATGTTCTCTCTGTGTCTGTGTGGAGTTTGCATGTTCTCACTATGTCTGTGTAGAGTTTGCATATTCTCCCTGTGTCTGTGTGGAGTTTGCATGTTCTCTGTGTCTGAGTGGTTGGAGTTTGCATGTTCCCAGTGTGTCTGTGTAGAGCTTGCATATTCTCTCTGTGTCTGTGTGGAGTTTCCATGTTCTCACTATGTCTGTGTAGAGTTTGCATATTCTCTCTGTGTCTGTGTGGAGTTTGCATGCTCTCACTGTGTCTGTGTAGAGTTTGCACATTCTCTGTGTCTGTGTAGAGTTTGCCTATTCTCTCTGTGTCTGTGTGGAGTTTGCATGTTCTCTCTGTGTCTGAGTGGTTGGAGTTTGCATGTTCCCACTGTGTCTGGATGGAGTTTGTGCATATTTGCTCTCTGTGTCTGTGTGGAGTTTGCATGCTCTCTCTGTGTCTGTGTAGAGTTTGCCTATTCTCTCTGTGTCTGTGTGGAGTTTGCATGTTCTCTGTGTCTGAGTGGTTGGAGTTTGCATGTTCCCACTGTGTCTGGATGGAGTTTGCATGTTCTTCCTGTGTCTGTGTGGAGTTTGCATGCTCTCTCTGTGTCTGTGTAGAGTTTGCATATTCTCTCTGTGTCTCTGTGGAGTTTGCATGTTCTCACTGTGTCTGGATGGGTTTCCTTAGGTTTCCCCCATCAACTCAAACCATTGGTAAATTGGTCAAATCCTCCAGATGACGTCAAGATCTGGAGATGGGTCCTTAAGCTCTGTCTGTGCATCACTGCTCCTGACAGGTTCTCCCAGCGGCATTTGGTTGAAGGATGATACCTAACCTTACCTACCAGATTTGCTTAGATACCCGTGTTGTTCAAGGTAGCCGGTGTTACCTAGCGAGCACTCTCTGTACCTGATCCGCACTCGTGTCTACGCCTACCACGTAATCACTTTGACGTAATAATACGATGGAGAACTCACACTCTGCTGCGGATTTACAGTCACACCCTCAATTATAAACTATCATCTTTTGGAATGAGGCGAGACCTACGACGTCTGTTGACATCAATTCAAATGAGAAAACCAAATTGCAGTCACGATATTGTTCAAGGCCTGTCTAAGGTCTGAGTGTTCATGCAAATAAGGCTTCACAACTTTTCTAGAATATTTAAAAATTTGAATGTTACGCCACATTCCTGTTTTGCCTGCTATGCTAAATATTGACAAAGCTCACAGATGGCAATCGTTGAGTTCGTTTGAGTCACATTTTTAAACAATTGTGGTATGTAATGAATGCGCGAGTGGTTTCTGTTTTGCAGCCCACTCTTTTGTTCTGCCGGGATCAGCATTCCCTCCATATCTTTGCACTTTGCGCTGAATACCAGACTCGAGGTGGTTTGCTGGAAATAATTGCAGAGTTGCCAAATATGGAGGACGGTCTGTAATCTGGAGCTGTGACATTACTAGCATAGCTCAAGTTATCCCCCTTGAAACACATGGACTGGAAGCTACGCCAGGAATCTCTTACCCGGCAACAGGAAGCACTGACCATACATGCACAGGCAGCTTGCTACTTTCAACGCTAGTGCTGGAAGTAACTGAATACATGTACCAAGTAAACTGATTCTGAATATTAACTTTATTAACTTTATTCCAGTACAGTTACTCATTCACTCAAAATTTAAGCTTCAAACTGCACAGATAAAGGCAGAACAAATAGTGAAACTAAACCCTATGTTGCGTCTTTACCTTATTTAAATGCAACTCAATGCAGGAATTCAGTAGTCTGTAACTAAATACATTTTCAAAGTATTCTTCCCATCGCTGTAACAATCCAACACACACATAGCGAAGAGGAGAACAAATGGTTGGAAGGTTGCATGCTTTTGTGTGTCTCATCTGATCAAAGACGCCGCCGCTTACCCAGACTGCAGAGAGAGAAAGAGAGACGAACGGAGAGAGAGAGAAAGAGAAGAGGGAGGGGGGGAAAAAAGAGAGACAGAGAGAGCGAAAAGTCAAGGAGAGCGTAAACAGGAGACACTGCCGCGCCGGTGTAGATTCCAGATTCCATAGCGATGAGGTGTGGGTGCTGTTTTAGGCTACGCAAAGTGGTACAGGACATACCACCAGTCATTCCAGTCCTAATACGGATCAGGCGACATTGTAGGAAAGACTTGTACTGTACATGCTCCCATAAGGTACAAAACAATTTCACAAATGCTTTAGAAGTTAAAGATTATTCACGTTTTTACATAGAGACAAAAGTAGCCATAATCTGATCCAAGTTTCAAGTTTTACTTACATAGCAGGATGGAGTTGTGAGATAACTTTGGGAGATATAATGATAACCTCCAAAATTAGAATGAATAAATAGACATGTGATCGTGGTAGAGATCTGAATCAAATGTCAAAAAGATAATATTTTTCGTACTAGCGTAATACGTCCACGTGATGCATTAACCAAAACAACATTGAAAGTAACCGAACGCCCTGGAACAACCCGATGCGGCGCTGGGTCACTACTTGGGTCAAACGCATTTATCACACCACCGTATCAAAATACTGTTGAATGAACGCCAAGTGTAGTATTTAACGTCTTCAAATCACCATTGGTTTACTGAAAATTCTGTGTAATTATTAGCTTTGTTTGGTTTTGAGGAACATCGTTGGAGGTTCAAGGCACGTTCCACAATCCACCATTTTACTTTTTCTTCACACGTTCTGTCGTCTTTAAGGAATTTTTGTTGGTGCGACAAACATCGGGGCGACAGTCGGTAGTACGTTCGCCCACTGATCTGAAGTTTGGCGATTCGAATCCTGCTCTCAGCGTAAACATCATTGGTTGAGCTTCCATGATCCGCTAACTCGGGCAGGTCGGCGATGCGATTCCAGCTCCCACCGATGAATGCCGTCATTGTGTCCTTGGGCACGACACTTAAACCCACATGTCTCCAGTATCTGCGCACACTGGTGTATGAAAGGTATGTTCCGCGGTCCACCATTTTACTTCTTCTTCACATGTTCTGTCGTCTTTAAGGGATTTATGTTGGAACGTTGCAACTTTGGAGCGACAGTGGCTCAGTCGGTAGAGCGTTTGTCCATGGATCTGAAGGCTGGTAGTTCGAATCCTGCTCTCGATGTAAACGTCATAGGTCGAGCTTCAGGTTGGTGATGTGATTCCAGCTCCTACCGATGAAAGCTGTCATTGTGTCTTTGGGCAAGACACTTAACCTCCCATGCATCCAGTGAGCAAAGGCTGCAACACCGTTTATTGCTTATCTAAACAGTGTTCTTCGAGGTCTAATATTAGTTTTTGAGGCATGTGCTGCAAATGCATGTATTTGAACTCGAATGCTACCAGTCCCCTCGCTTATGCCACTTCACTGTAATTTCCAAAAGCATCATAGCGATACAACACATTTGACGCTTATTCAAATGGTGTCAAGGTGTACTTTTCAGCAATGAGTCTATGTCTGCATGAAGCACCAGGACATAGCACTAGTGCCAGACTGTGTCTCCAGTTTCACTTCACATACTAATTAGGATCCTTGAGAGGAGGCAGCGAGGCCAGGGACATTGCATGCCAGGACACTGAGAACGAACAGTCGAGAGGAGAAGGGAGAAAGAGAGTGAGAGAGGGAAGGAGGGAGGGAGTGAAAGAGAGAGTGGAAGGGAGAGAAGCCAGACACTCCATGCTGACAACCTTGTTTCTTAACCGACAGTTGGTTTAAACAGGTCAGGGTTTTGGACCAATGACGCAGGAATTTTTGTGCAAATATAAAAAAAAAAGAGAAAGAATTATAGAAGAAACGTTGAGGAATTTGAACACTGCAGCTGCATGTGCACGTAACATTTATTCATTCAAAACCAGTGATAGTGCAGGTGGAAAGTTGGTTAACCATTAAGTGATGACAACATGTTTACCATCGTTCCTCTACATACATTTGGAAGTTCAAAACACCTCGACCTGAAGTGCAGATGTTGTGTAATAATGTCATATGTGGACTGGCTGGTGCTGTTCTTGGACGGTCTTTTATCAGCTGACTATTGCCTTCAACAACAACCTGCTGCACATGTTTTCGACCCCGCTCACAATAAGAATGCATGTTTTTTTCATACTGTGAAATATTCTGGGGAATGCAAGCAGATGGTGGACCACCTCTCCAGAAAAGTAACATTGTGCAACTTTTAAAGCACAAATTTGAACTGTTGACTGAAAACTGTCACAACATGACATCACAAGGTGGAATAGAGCATTTTGAGCTTTGGAGATGTAGAAATAACAATAATTCAGGGTTACTCAACATATCTTTGCTATGTTTTTGATGCGGTAACGATATTGTAACATGGCTTAAAGCTCGCAAGAGTCAATTTTGTGTTATTTAAATACCAATACATTAGACTCAAAGTGCTTTTAGTGAGAATATCTAAGTCTAAGCAAATGTTGGTCACGTTAACTGTACAGTCACTGAAAATTCCTTTGTCCTACCACTATATGTACTGCTATGAAACCAATTTGTAAACAAGAAATGAGGCTAGGAAGAAAACTGCACTCACTCAAATCGAAAGTTTCCTCAAGCATAGCCAAACTGAGCCAAACTGAGCTAAACCTGCTGAATTTCAATGTGAAATTCCCCCAGTGGAAGCCGAGGAGCGCCCAACACTGCGCAGGGGGGCGTGAAAAGCAGAGACCTGTTTTTGAAGGACTTTTGAAGGGGTGATGCAATTTCCCCTCTTCCTTGCTCATCTTTTTTCATAGCAACATGCCACAGTTAACCCAGTAACACAGAGGGGGCGCATGGCAACAGTGAACTCTTCATCACGCCTCCTCCTCCTCCTCCTCTGCACATCTCTGCATTTGTCTCTTTGTATAACATCCCACTTTACTGCACCTACACATTTTACTCTTTATACACCAGCCCTGCCATTGATGAAAAACAAAAATAAGCTCTTTTTGTTTTGCCAGTGTTACTTAATCTCCCGGCACATGCACAGGGGAAAAAGAGAAGGGGGGCAGTGGGTAGTGCTGAGAACCCGGCACACGGCCAATCAGAGTGCAGGATTACCCAGAGGCAGGCATAAACACACGCTGTTGCTGTTGGTAACAGAAATGCGATTGGCTGTTAGGGGACGTTGCTCAACACGATAGGTGTCCCAGTGTGAGGGTATTTTCATCAGTGTTATGAATGTTTATGGGCTCTTACGATCTCTAATAACCTTGTTATTCCTCACACAAATGTTCTCAAACTGTGTCGTCCACAACAGTGGGGCAGGGTCAGGACAAAGCTCTGGGATAAATCTGCTGAACTTTTGTTACCTCTGGCAACCGTAAACAAGCAGACTGTACAATGGGCAGGGACTTTGGAAAAGTTGTAGGGGGGGGCAAGTGACGCTGGAGAACAGGTTAGTGACCCTGATACACCCGCACTGCTGTTCATACTGTCCCTTTACTGGTACTTTTAATGATACTTTTCTGTCATAAACTGATAATGATCAATATCACAGTGATGCATTATTATGACAAGCTACACAAAGTACATACAGGACAACTTAGGGAAAAAAGTAACTGTAAAAGTTTTTGCATAGCGCTTTTCCACCTTCAAGTCTCTCGAAGCGCTTTACCTCAAGGAACGACTCACACATTCATTCATACACCAGTGTACACAGACACTGGGGGCGAGGGGGGTTAAGTGTCTTGCCCAAGGACACAACAACAACATTCAACTGAGCTACTGTCGCCTTGTGCAAACCCCTTCAGTCTTGCAGTACTTTATTTACAGTTGATCACAGCATTTACAAATATATCTACCAGAACATTACACTATATTGCATCATTACTACTCTGAACACAACCATAAAATAACATCCAACAATATCACTTTTTATGACTTTTTGCGTAGAAAGTGCAGACAGAGACATGAGACACACATGTTGCAGTCTACTTCATGATGTGTTTACTATCATGCCTTATGACAATGAAGTGGAAAAATCACACGCTGAACCCAAACAGAAAACAGGTCGTCACGGTGAGGCAAGAGAGCAAAGATCGGCTCAGAGCAGCTCTCTCTCTCTCTGTTTTGCTCAGCGCTGCACATGCTGGCTTTGTTTACATGCTGCTGCTGCTTCCTGAAAGGGGAGGAGCCTCCGGTCGGCATGCCCCAGTTGCTTTGGAAACAGTGCCTGTACAGTAGCCAATAGGAAGGCAGGGGGATTATGACATATGTGTTTGTGTAGAAAATAATGAAATACTGCTGTTTGGAAGTGTGTTAAATGGAAGAGATCATGTTTAATCAGCTCTGGACAGAACGGGGTAATAGTGCTGTACACAGTAGTTTGAGTTGCCAGATGTTTTTTTTAATGTTATCCAACTTAGATTATATTTATTGCTTATTTATTTATATTATACTAAACATACATAGAGGGGATTTTAGATATCTTATTTAGTATTTGAGTAAACTAGATGGAAAATTTCAAAATAAAACTTAGACTTGGAATTAGGTTTAAACAATCCTTCTATGTGTGTGTGTATATATATATATGAATGTGCTTATTATGAAGTTTTGTTGTTTTGTTTTTTGTTTCTTTTTCTTTTTTGTTGTATGTATGTTTGCAAAATAAAATAAAATAAAAATTCTTCTTGACTTGGAATTAGGTATCAGTGTGTATGTGCTTATTATGAAGGGGTTTTTTTTTTTTTTTTTGCTTGCAAAAAAAAAAATATTTTATTATTTATTTTTAGTTTTTTTTATTTGTATTTATTTACTTATTTATTTGATGCTTGCAAAATAATAAAAAAAAAATCTTCTGTACATTTCATAAAAATCTTGTTAAGTATAAGACTGAAAATGTTGGTATTTATTCAACTTACTTAATTATTTATTACTTATTTCTTTACATTATATTAAAGAATTAAAGCTGCAATGTGTAACTTTTCAGAGACTTTTCCACGTTATTGCTTACATTAGAATACTCCACAATATGGCTTTAAACTTACTTATCTTGCCTTTATTCAATCAGTCCCAGTAAAATGTTGCGGTGGCATCAGCTGCTTGTCCCCACGGAGATAGATACATTTAATGCCATACTGTGGAACTTTCAAGGTGCAGCAGTAACAGAGCCATGGCCACAAGCAGGTTAACTGTCAAATCAGAAAAGTCACACAGTGTGGCTTTAAGTATTTCTGTGTTGTTGTTTGTTTTTTCTTTTACTTTCTGGCAGTCTCACGTTGTTGCAGTCGTAGATAAAATACATGTTTCTTATCTAATCAGAGTGGGCCATTAAACCAAACATGTATAAGTCTGTAGTTGTCCAGCAGATGTTTGGCTGCACTGTTTTCATAAAGGCTGTTTGCATAAGCACTTATCACATATTCCCCCAAAGTGCCGCACACCTGTGTACATGCACGCTGCAGTTTACAGCTGCTATTGTTATGACACAGAGGCCGGTCCCACCTGGCCCGGCTCCATTTACCGTCACATGAACAGGCTTCCAGTTAAATAACCACTTTATTATGGGCTACAAACGTGGAACAGGACACTTAATACAACCTGTACACACGGGTTAACAGAGGAGTGACGAAACAGATCAAACAGCTCAAATGCAAACATGACTATTAATATCGTCTTTTATATTGAAAGTGTCTAATCAGCATATCTGCATACTGGGAAGAAACTGATACTATATACAGTTTATATTCAATAACTTTTCCCCATGGTAAAGATAGTAAATGTTATATACAAAACTTATTTAGAAATGTGGATATATCATGGTCACATAGGCTGACAGAGAAGCTAGAACACAACAGGACTAACATGACTAATAATGAGAATAATCCTGTCTCTCTTCTTGAAACTGTCTAATCAGGATATTATAAACCCAAAGTAAACAAATACAACAAATACAGTTAAGTAAAGATAGTAAACATATCTTGTGTAAATAAAGAAACCCAAAGGCTGGTTTCTCTACATTATAAACTTGTATATTTGTTTTGTTAAGGTGCAGGTGAATAGGAAAAAATCTTAAATTTAAAGATATCAGTTTGAAACGTCTGCTGTAGTTTACTCAAATAAATGTAAGAAAAAATGTATTCTGATTTTTTTTTTTTTTTTAATCATGTAATGTTTTTATGTAAGACGAACGAAGGATTTTACATGTGACAAACTGACCATTCAATTCAAAACAGAAATATGAAAAGAGCCAGGTTTGAGTTTCCTGCTTGTTTTTTTTTCATATTAGATGTAAAAAAAAAAAAAAAAAAAAAAAAAAAAAAAAATATATATATATATATATATATATATATATATATATATATATATATATATATATATATATATATATATATATATATATATATATATATATATATATATATATATATATATATATATATATATATATATATATATATATATATATATATAATATATATATATATATATATGTAAAATAATTGTAAAAACATTGTAAAATTTATTCTAATTTCACCATTTTTTTCTTTTAACTAACAAATAAATAAATAAATAGGTGAATAAGTGGAAGAAAATGGATGGATGGAACTTGAATAAATCAGACTTGGAATAACATATCAAAAAATCCTTCTGTACATTCTGTCAAAATCTTGTTAAGTACAAGACTGGAAAGTTTGGTATGTGTAGGTGCTACTTTAAAGGATGATACTTATGTCGCTATGGGGGGAAAAGCTTTCTGAGAAAACGGCCTTTTAAGTTACAATGTTCCATATAACTCTATGAGATGTGAATTAAATTAAATATTAAAACACCTTTAAGTGCAGAGTGGACAGTTTTGTTGTTTCCACATGAAAGCTTACAGGCTAAGAGACCAAACTGAGCAAAAGCCTAAAAATAGATAAAAAAAAAGAGTTTTCCCTCAGTGATCATCCTGTAGAGCTGCATCATCACCTGGGCTGGAGCTTGGTTTCTTCATCTACAGGAAGTACCTCCTCTGCTGGACCTTATGAAGTTTATCTTTTACTACATCTTCATCTGTGATTTAGAAACACCACCATTTACACATCGTCTTAAGTTTCAGTGTTAAGTTTCAGTCCAGCAACTTTTCTGGCCTATATTTACTTAACATTCTCTTGAAGTAGCAACTTACTTACACACGAGTACACTTTTAGACTATAGTCCCTCCTGTTAGCATGTATCTTTGTGCATAAGCCAAGGTTCCAACACCAAAAGAACCAAACCTTGAGCTACTTGCAGATGCTATCTCCAGGGAAGGGACTGAAACTGGACTCACCAACTTAAACCAGGGGCAAACTCATCGATTAATCCGTCTGACTTTCGGTTTTATGATGACCTTATCGCAAACGATGTAATTAAAGAAACGACATGCAGATTTTGAAAACCTGACTCTCACTTAATCTTTAGGCAGCCTGTAACAAGACACTTTATACACGTGTTTACCCATCGATCGGTTCAGTCTGTTCATCGGTTCAGTCTGTCCATTTGGCAATATAAACTTTGACAAAGAAGCCCTTGACCGCACCAGGAGATAAACAGTTCTGACACCGTTTTGAAAGCTCATATGTGTGTCAGTGGGTCGAAGTACTTTCATTTATGTGATGTATGAAACTGAGTATGTCTTATCTCATACTTTTTAAAATTTTTATATTTTTTATATATTTTTGCTCAAATTATGAACATGTTAAAAATAAACCCTCAGCCTTTTCAGCAGGTCTCAAACAGTAATAAAAAATACTTTTACTTTTCAGTCAAGTTCAAAAATGTAGTGGAGTAGAAAGTACAAATACCTGCTCTCAAATGTAGTGAAGTAAAAGGAAAAAGTATCCACTGTAACATGTATTCATGTAAAGTACTTTATTACTTTTACTTCATTACATTCCACCACTGTACTTGAAAAATACCACAGTATTTTTAACAGTATTTTTACTTCTCACTACAATGACATTTATATGTTACTACAGCTGATCATTTGTAATTTAGAAATACAACCATTTGCTCACTGTCTTAAGTTTCAGTCTTAGGAATACAGTATAACACAACTGCTGTCTTTGTGTCCTTGGGCAGGACACTTAATCCACCTGGTGTCTGCGTACACTGGTGTATGAATCTATGTGTGAATACGTGAGTGTTTCCTTGTTATAAAGTACTTTGAGTGCCTTAAAGGTGAAATAGCGCTATATAAAAATGCAACCATTTCCCATTTACTTGAAAAATATCACAGTATTTTGAACAGTACTTTTACTCTTCTCACTACGAGGACCTTTATCTGTTACTACAGCTGATCATTTGTGATTTAGAAACAGCACCATTTGCACATTGTCTTCAGTTTCAGTCCAGCAGCTTTTCTGGTCTATTTTTACTTAAGTAACATTTTACATCTTGCTTACACATGAGCACAGGTTTAGACTATAGTCCCTCCTGTTAGCACGTATCTTTATATATAAGCCAAGGCTCCAATAACAGAAGACCTTGAGCTACTTGCAAATGTTATCTACTCATGCACTGTTGCACACACGGCGGTTTATCACACTTTCTCTTACATATTTTGGTAGCTTGGGGATGCTAACGCTAATCGCTTCTCTTGGTGTTGGTCTTTAAAAAGCACTGGATCATGGTGCTAACTACGCTAATATCACTTACTTACAATTACTATACGTAGAAATGTCATTATCTGTGTTTGTTAACATGGTTGAGTGCAGAAGACTTACACAAGAAACCATGTGTTGGCTTTTGTACAGGAAGCAGCTGCAGCCATGGTAAACATATTGATCTGTGAGTACCCTCTTCTCCATCTGTGTGCGCTCTCTCCAACAAAAGTGCATTCTGGGGCTTGCTTTGAGTGGATGTCATCCTCTTTTCCTCTAATCCTCAAACGCCTCTTCGTTTAAACGTGGTCTAAGCGCAGAAATCGCTAATCTAATCAGTAGACTACTTGTTTGCTACGATCGTGTTTAGACCAATCACTCCAAAGCGGCTTGAAAATGGCGACTTATCATAAAAGCATTTACAAAACAGTCATGGGAGGTTGGTTGGTTTGAAATCAAAAACATCAAAACAGAGCTAGTTCATTTTAAAAGGTTTGCAGTGGTCCAAAGTTATTCAGTTATTCACTTCAACGACAACAATGCTATGCGACAACTGTGCATGCTAACACGCTAATCTAACCAGTGGTCCACTTTTTTGCTCCTCTATCATAGACTGAATATATAAAAGGACAAGGCTAACCTGCTAGCCGCTACGTTCCAAATAGGAAGTGATCATGACCTGCGCTTCCGGGTCCATCGACTCCAGTTCACCTTGCATTAGAAAACTGTTGCCCCTTTCTCCACAAATGGTGCTATCAGACTCATTTTGGTCTTAAAATGTTTGGATTAACCCGCTCTACATGATCCTGGTGTTTTTATTTCATATTTGTGTTTGTAAATCAAAATATGAACATTAATAAGGGACAAATCAGGCACCTTCTTTCTCCAAAGTTGCTCCCGCTAGCATTAGCAACAGATTTGATTGACACCATTGCTAAGTGCCAGCCCCCTGCCAAACCAGTGGTGCTGGCGAAGAGGGGCGTTACCTTCCACAGCCTCACTCCAGATTGGCTCTTTGGTTGCTATGATACTTGCGGTCAGAATTTCAAATATGGAAGTCAGCTCCAATTTCGTCCCTATAACTGCTCTAGCCTCGATGAGCTACATTTGACTGGAGCTGAATGCTATGAG
The DNA here is from genome assembly GCA_019594935.1 of Periophthalmus modestus. Classification (NCBI taxonomy): domain Eukaryota; kingdom Metazoa; phylum Chordata; class Actinopteri; order Gobiiformes; family Gobiidae; genus Periophthalmus; species Periophthalmus modestus. Next base: position 18,048,518 of record JAIEZT010000012.1, on the reverse strand, counting down.
TGACATCACACTCACGTAGTCCACTTCTTTATGCAGACTATGTTGTCTACTGACCAATCACTCCAAAGCAGCTTGAAATGCCAAGTTATCATTAGAGCATTTACAAAACAGTCACGGCGGTTTGGTTATTCTGAAATGGAATTATTTTTGTCACAACAGGAAGTAAAGGACAAAGGATATAGCTAAGAGCAGTGGACTTCTCCTTAGATAACCTCAAATAGGTGGCAGTCAGGACGTCAGATAGAATCAATAGTGTGAGTGCATTTCAGGTTAGCAGCAGATACAAGAGGAGATGGGGGTTTTATAAATAGCTTTTTGTCAGACCCGAAAGAGAAAAGAGCAGTTACTTAGCGCTATAGCTGTTTTTTTAAATGTGCTTTTATTAATTTAGCACAAAATAAGTTCCCATGTGGTTTGCTGTGTGCTGTTTGAGTCTAGTCTAGAAGAATTGATGCAGCACTAGAGGAACTGAGGAAAGATGGAGACTGATATAAGCACCAATTTAACAATTTAATGTGTGCATGCAAACACAATAACTGCATACTGTAGTGGTGTCCTTAGGCAAGACACTTAACTCAACCGGTCTCTTCACAGTAATAATAAAAGGTCAGGTTTCCTTCAGGGAGGGCATCCGACTCAATGCTTGGATTTTAGTTTGAATTTTTTACCATTGTAAGACAGGTCAAGTTTCTGTCAGTAACTGTAATGCAAAAAATAACAGACAAATTGTGTGTATTATTTTAAATGCGTACAAACATAGCTCTTGTAACGCATATAGAGCACTTACTAATTAACACAATTTACTATGGCAGAGGGTAGTTAATTAATTTACAGATTAATTATAATTTCAGTGATTATATCTCTAATTAATTGGAGAAACCTTTTTGCAGACCAACCAAACCCAGTCGTCATACTATAAGTCCTCACATTAAGATAAGTAGCCAACCGAAACAATAAGTAGCACAATGGTAATTATGTTGTTTCCTTTGTTCTGGACGAGTGCCACATGAGCAGCAACAAAGACACAAACCCGACCAACCACGTCACCCGCAGCAAACTCCTCCAACTCTACCCGGCAACCGCTGCAGCCAAGTGTGTCAGTAAAAACACACACAGACATGCATGCATGCTCCTCCACTCCCGGCACACCTGAAACCGAAGCAAAAAGTTCCTTGTCTCTGTCGATTTGCATGAAAGACTAAGTTATATATTGTTGTTTCTGTGGAAGATGGTGAATGAGGAAATGGTCCTGGCAGAATAACAAACTTTGAAATGTTAGATACATAAGAGATAAGAAATGATAATCCAGACATCCATCTTCTTCTTCTCTTCTCTCGAACTTCCCCTACTTCAAACACTTCCTCCAGCTCTTCAACGGGGACCCCAAGGCGTTCCCATACCACCTGAGAAATATATTCCCTTCTGCACACTTAACCGCCTCAGAGCAAATCGTTTTACTGTAGATATGAAACAGCTGACACGAGGCACACTATAGTTTTGATATCTCCCAATTTTTAGCTTGTAGTGTGCGGTCTCTTCGCTGCAGCCTTTGAACCCGGAAGATTGTTACATTTAAAATTTCATCAGATTCTCCTCTCATCTGTGGTCGTTGTCACACCTTTAATAATCATGCAAGACTGACAAATCCTGTAGTGCGTGTTGGGATTATGACTAGATTGTAAATGCATGCACCCTATCATTTAGAATATAAATTATAATAGTGAAACTAACTTATGCCCTACCTTTTACAATAACCCTACCTTTTACCGTCTTAAAAACCTGCAAACAGAACTAGTTCATTTTCAGCAGCTTGCATACGTCCAAAGTCATTCCTCACTTACCTTATCCATGCAGAACATCCTAATGATTCACCATGATGAGTTCATAAGCACAACTTTCAGAGACCAGAGTGAAGTTTCCTGGTAAAGCTAACAACAACTATGATAACTATGCATGCTAACACGCCTGATTTTCAGACAAAAACTGTTTTATCTTTAGATGGAGACAGTACGCAGCAGACATATTTTGACCTCAAGAGCCGCTGATACAATATATCTGCACTGATGCAAGACAAATTTTGCAAACATTGGGTACAGGGCCTTCAAAGAAACAGCTGAACGACCCACTTTAGCATCTGTAATCGCCTATAGAAGTTATGTATTCAACCCTCTACACCTCAATATTACCCGAGTACAGAAAAGTAACAAAATGTTCCCCAAGTAGTATCAAAGTAGTGAAGTATACCCACGATAAAATACTGACCACCAAAAAACAATGTATCATTTATTAAAAGTCACTGTAGTAATTACCATGATAGGCCAATGAGGAAGTTTGCATTTTTATTACAGTAATATTCAAATTTCCATAAACTGGGGGAGTATGTGGGCTTGCGTTTCTACAGGCGATCTCATTGACGTGGAGCACAGAGGCACACAAAGCAGGACTTTGTTGGCTCTGGTGGGCGGCTGTATGAATGGAGGTGCCTCTGAGAGCTTTGGATTGCGTACGACTTTCTCCCTCACTGTTTGTATCACCATAAATTCTTCGGGCAATTGTTGTCTACGCCAGCTCGGACGCACTTGACGTGAGCAATGAACGCACAATGCAAAAAAAAAAAAAAAAAAGATTAGTAAGTAAGATTAATAAAAAAAAAAAAATTAATAAATAATAATAAAATAATAATATAATAATAAATCTGCTTAAATTAAATGGCTTGAACAGGGAATATTAAGTTTGTTTCGAGACGTTTTTAATATTGACAGATCCAGGCGTGTCCCATCGGTAGGAGGCCTGGGGAAGACCCAGGACACACTGGAGGGACTATGTCTCTCGGCTGGCCTGGGAACGCCTTGGGGTCCCCACGAGGAAGTGTCTGGGGTGAGGGAAGTCTGTCTAGCATTCACTGCCTAGACTGCTGGGTGGATGGAAGTTTTACATTTTTAGCAAAGTAGATACAGCTCATTTTTAGCTGACTTGAGCAAGAGCAATTGTTTAAAGCTTGGCGCACTTTGTTGTAATTTTTCTGGATAGCTCGCCATCTGCTTGTCTCCATGGCGAACGTTTCACAGTACGGAATTAAACGTATTTATCTCCAGGGACAAGCAAGTAGCAGACAAAGTCATGTCAGACTCTGTGCAGAGGAGAGCAAGTGTTTTTCCTTTTTAGCAGTTTAAACCAGCAATTTAAAAACGCAGAAAAACGTAAATGCCATACTTTCCAGCAAAGCCTAACTACATAAACAAGTTCTCACCAGCACCAGAAAAGTTCCATATTGCACCTTTAAACAAGTTACTATATATTGGAACTGGCCCTTGAACAAAGTCATGTAATAATGATCCACAAATGAGGTGTGTAAAGTACTAACGTAGTCCAAACTGCTCAAAACAACATAAATATTTAAATTTGATGACTTTCTAACTAATGTATTTGCTTTCTTCTCCCTGTCAATCACACAGGTACACTCCAGGCAGATAAGTGTGCCATATGGGGACTCTTTAGAAACGTCTTTGAAACCTACACGTTTTCTCTTCTTCCTCTGCATCTTCTCTCGTTCTATCCATTCCCTGAGGGCTCTGTGTCTTTTCAAGTTGTCTCACTCAGCGGCAGGTGTGCGGCAACCTTCAAGTCTCACTATGTGTCACTTGCCATATGCCTCCCTTTTGTTTTTCCTGCACCTGATCGCGCTCTGTACACAGCTCCACAAATTCTAGCGCATCATTCATTCATCTTTTCATTCTTACTCCCCCTCTCTTTCTTTCTTTCTTTCTTTCTTTCTTTCTTTCTTTCTTTCTTTCTCTCCTTCTTTCTATCTCGTCGTAGCAGCTGCAGACTGTGTTAACAAACCAGCCCGAGCACAAAGCAAGGACAAATCACAGCAATCGCCATGCAGACGATCCACCAATCACGGGCTACGCTCAGCAGCCGTCGGCCAATCAGATTTCAGAGACCTGCTGTCACCCAATAGCAACAGGAGCCAGACACAGGAGCAGTTAGAGATAGTTAAACCAATCCAGAGGAAAGCTTTGAAGTCTTGTTTTTCAATGTATTTTCTTTATACCAAGGATTTTTGATTCGAAAGCATGTCATAATCTGAAGTTTAGAGCTATTAATGCACGGTCGATGCAAGGGGGTTTACAAATCTGCCCCAGATCAGCCAGAAAAGGAAAAACATCTCTGAGTTTGAACAAAGTGAAGGAGGAGCAGGCGGCACGTGCTTTAGGATGATGAAACTACAGACCAAAATAGCAATAGTTTTCAAAGTTTTGGAGCAATACTGCATGATCCGCCCGCTTCTGTGTGCTTCTTTGTTACATTTACAGTCTCTAAGTGTGAGTTTACTGTACAATAGATTTATTTTCATACTTTTTCAAAATCCTATACAACACAAAATGCATTCTTATGAGCTTGTAAGCAATGTTATAACGTTAACTCCTCAAAAACAACACACATGTTTGAGTAACCCTCTTTATTATTATTCTGTCTACATCTGCAAACCTCAAAATGCTCTGTTCCACCTTGTGATGTCATGAAGTGGTAGTTTACAATTTAACAGCTACATTTTACTTTTAGTTCAGTACAGATTGGCAGTTCTAAAGCTTCTAGTGAAGGTGAATGGAGTTTATGGAGCACTTTGTAAAATGACATCACAAGGTGGAACAGCGTGTTTGAGAGAAGAACTCTATATATGCAGGGTGTGTGTGTTAAATATGCATGAATGAAACAAAACACAATTGCAGGTATGTTTGTCTGCCACACACTACAGAATAATTTTGCAGATTCAGCTCCCGATTTGCTTCTCCCCGACTTCAGGAAGGCGTGACCCAACTTCGGATCCTCGTATGTGATTTTGGACACGTTCCTCATGTGTGTGGTGTCAGTGCATATCTGAGCTACTCTGTCATATCATAACCACAAAACATCACCACGGCAACAGCCAATAAAACAGAGCGTCACAGGCAGACAGAGCGACAGACGCAGAGGCGCAAGATACAAACACGTGGTTCTGTTTACACCCACACAGTGAGGATTGGGGTGAAGCTGCTGCTACAGTAAATAAGACACTACTTCCTGTGTAGTTTATCTCATTCATAACATTCTGTGCATTAAAAGCATTTATCTGAACTACTGCACCACATTTCACTAATAATAATAATCGTTTTACTGTAGACAGGAAACAGCTGACACGAGTCGCACTATAGTTTTGATATCTCAGAACTTTCAGCTTGTAGTGTGCAGTCTCTTCGCTGCCGCCTTTGAACTTTCATCCAATTCTCCTCATGTCTGTGGTTTTTGTCACACATTTAATAATCGTGCAAGACTGAAAAATCCTGTAGTGTGTGTTGAGCTTCAGACTAGAATCTAAATGCATGCACTTGTACGCACAGAAGTCACCTAAAAAAATCAACCAAAAAATATCATTAAAAGTTCACTATGTAACTTTTCTTTGGAGTGTCCTGCCACCTGCTTGTCTCCATGGAGATGTTATTGCTCCACACTATCGCACTTAGCCACCAACAGGCCAATTACAAGTCAGATTTGTGGAGAGGTGTCCATGCTGCTGTTTTACAATATTTGCTAGCAATAAAACACCCATAATCGATTAAAGGCAAGATAAAAGATTAATGGCGTATTATGGAACATTTTAGACAAAGCAATAACATCTTCATGGGAAAAGTTGCACAGTGGACCTTTTTACATTATCATTATTATTATTAAAATTTGAACTAGTCAGATATTACATTAGAGCAACACTAATGCATTTGCAGACTAGCTAACCTCATACCTAACCTCAGAGTGTAATGAGACCACGGAATAGACCAGGGCATCATTTCGTATTCATGCTGAAAGGGATCCCGGAGTGCTCTGAGGACACATCCACTGTCCTGAGAGGCGTGGCATTGGTGCGCGTGCTGCCAACTGTTGCAGAGACACAAAACCTCCATAAAAGCCACTCCAGAGCCCCCTCCTCACGGCCACGGCACACTTCGGATCAGGCGCCTGTACACCCTATCCCCGCTCCTTTGTCCCCAATGAATGAACCAGAGGAGGGGGGTGTTTGTGTCAGGACAGCTGGCTCTCCGGCTCCATCAGTAGCAGCTGCCCCAGCCACGAGCCCTCAGGGTGAAGCAGGCCAGATTAGGAGGGTCCCTTCAGTTTATGTGCGTGCGTGTGTGTGTGTGTGTGTGTGTGTGTGTGTGTGTGTGTGTGTGTGGTAGGCCAAGTCACTGAATATAGAGGACTAGACATTTCTTTGTTCACTGTGCCATTTTCTCCTTTTTGTTCACTCGCCTTCGGGACAAAAGCTGCTCTGTACAGTCCAATCTTCTGTAGATACAGTATGGAAAAATGTGTACTTTTGTCAAAACCAGTTTTTGCACAACACTATAATGCCACTTTTATGGTTTTGCTTTGTAAAACAGACAGATTTCGAGTTTTTGCAGTGCTTGTGCTTCTATCTCATTTGCTAATACTATTCACCATATAATTGCAGTGAGCTATATGCAGTGATGGGAGGAATACTTATATAAATAAATATATTAAGTTACAGAATACTGAATACCCCAATTAAAATGTATCAGAATACAGTTACTCAAAATCAATATTCAGAATACTACTTTTTGTCTGTTTGTCTCCATGGAAACATTATTGTGCTGCCTTGAACTCACCGCAATATGGCATTAAACTTATTTAGCTCAAATTGGATAAGCAGGTGACAACACCAGGCCAAGTTACAGGTCAGATCTGCGGAGAGGGTAATTCATTCATAGTCAGAGTGAGGTATTTTTAGCAATGAAAACATGTAGAATGAATAAATGTGAGATAGAAAATGTCAAATAAAGCAATAACATCTCTATGGAGGCAAGCAGGTGGCAGAGCTTTTATATAAAGTTACACAGTGCACTTTCAAGAAAGCCCAAAGAGCAAAAAAGCTGTTCTAGGTTTTGCATTATGCACAAAACTTCAAAAAAACTATTGTTCATGTGTAGTTTCTGTTAGATCAAAGCACACCACTGTAAAAGCTCTTGCAGTACACGTTACAATTGCAGGGTGTGGATGAGGATGGAGCCAGTGAAAGTCTATGGGGCAGCAGACAGCAGGTTGGAGCCGGCAGAGCAGAAGTTTAAATCCCCACTGACTTTGGCGTGGAGGCCTGCCAGTAACCATGACAGCTGCCGGTCCTGCCTCTATGACATCTGAGCCTCCACCTTTCAAAACCTACAAACTGTTAACGAAGAATGATGGGGCCAGAGAAGAAAAAAACTGCTTTGAAAAGACGTGTGCAAATAAAGAGCGACACACTTAAAGGTGCGTGGGCAGCATGTCGTTTATGCAAGTTGAACTATGAAACTTAAGCCTGAATGTTCCACAGTATGGCATTAAACATATTCATCATGCAATTATTTAAGTGTGATGTTTTCATTGCTCAAAAACACCTTGAAAAACATGCATTCTTACTGTGAATGGACTAATTTCTCCAACGACTTGCGATATCTTGCTATGTTTAATGCCAGACCATGGAGCATTCTATAGGGAAAGCTATTATATCTCCATGGAAACCAGCAGAAAAGTTACATAGTGCAATTTTATAGTCTATTTCGGGGTTTATTTGCAATACTGGAACATCAACCGTGACATTTCCTGGCATGTTTTGGCACATTTCCGTTGTACATGCAAAAACTTCCTGTGAGGTCAAATATTACTGCAATAAATCTTTCTATAAAAAAGATATACAGAAATATTCATTTGTGTCCATACTGCAGGTCCCCCTCTCCCTCTCCGTCCCGTTTACAGCCCTGTTTTCTGACCAGCGCCGGATGCAGTTAAGCACAATACCCCTGATGCCAGACGCACTTTGTTGACACAGAGGAGTCACTGGGGGCCCGACAACAATGTGATATTTACACAGCAGCTCGGGCCCCGTGCAAACTGAAGAGCTGTTAATCAAAAGAAGCATTCTGGAGTGATTCTATGTAACTAAAATCATGGAGCAGGTTGAATTTGTAGACACAAGAGGAGGTTAAAAGCCCCGATGAGGTTTGAGTATCTCTGTGTACTCCGGTAATGGGAGAGAATCATGGAAAAAAGCCAGAGTGAAACAATGACACGATGTTAGTCATGTTTAAACGTTAGTGTAATGAAAACACAGAGATATCAAATGGGCCTCGAAAAGCATTTGGCTGAGTCTGCGATTCAGGTTACGTTTATGACTAACCTGCTTTATAATGTCAAGAGTGCAGCCAATCGGGTAGGTCTGTAATGAATATCGCAAATGTCAAAAGTAGAGATAGAATGGCATCTGAGATAGTGCCCCTTTAAGTATGTAGTAAAATGGAAAAGGTCATGTGCTGTAATGAATCATATATATATATTTTTATCTCTCCAAATAAAAAAAATAAATAAGCAAATACACAAATAAATAGATAAATAAATGCATTAACACATAAAAAAATGAATACACAAATAAATAGATAAATAAAAAAAATAAAAATTATATACTCAAATAAATAGATGATAAATAAAAATAAATACATATATTAATAAATAAATACATAAAAATGGGGACAATTAAAAGGTAGTGGCAACTAAAACATTTGGATAGTATATATATTTTAAAAAAAATATAATGATAAAAATAAAAATGTATTTATCTTTTTTCTGCAGAGCCCAATGAGAGTACTCAGATTCTCCTTTTCATGGGCAACCTGTTCAAAATATAGAACAATCCCAACAAAAAACAAAAAAAAAAAAAAAAAAAAAGTCAGAAACAAAAGTGCATTAAAAACAGAAGCAAAGTATCCAGTTTTGCATGTACATGAAAGATATTCCATAATACAAATACAAAAATTATATATATTTGAAGAACTGTATTGGATCAGTTCATTCAATGGGCGCCTTTGCTTCATTTAAACAATAACATGTCATTTTTTTCAGAACTTGATAAATGCTTCTGCAGGTACCCACCCTGCACCCTTCATTTTCATCACCATCATAATAATATTCATGAACTGCATACATTTTCTTCCATGCTGTGTGTCTTGCAGAGTTCATTGCAACCTTGTGTCGCTTCTTTGTCGGTATCAAATGCTAATGCTAATGCTAATGCTAATCCCAGTTGTTCCTTGGCCCTACGCCGCACACCCTCCTCCGGTTATCATAACACATCCCCATTGGCACCACGAACCCGCTGACCCCCTCATCGCCACGGTAACGTCACTCAGTCTGATCCAGGGAGACAACTTCATTCAGGCTGCTACCGTCTCCCACGGCGACCAACGAGCATTCTTAATTAGACCGAGGGATGCCCCAGTAATTAAAGTGACGGTTGATTCTATTACCGAGCCTTTGTCCGTCCCCTTTTGTTTACAGCGCTGGCTTCTATTGTCTGAAAATATAACTCTGCACTCAAAGCAAACACAGAACAATAGAGAGTTTTGGAATTGTGAAAAGTTAAACAAGGTCAAGTACGACAATGGAGGAATTTAAAGATATAATAGGTTAATTTAACTGTCAGTAGAGCATTAATCTGTAACTGTAACCTTATAATAGCAATGAACTGCCAACACACTGCATAAAAAACATAACAAAACATACAGCTTGCTCATTTAATGTCCAACAATCTGACACAGTTTCAATAGGTTTGAGTGTAAATGATGTTCCACTCTCACAAATATCATGTAAAGATCTGAAATCATTATAAGGTAGGATAGATTGTTCTGTCCATTGACCCACTTGTGAGCTAATGGAGGCGTGGACCATCACTGTCCAACAGCATTTCCTCTCCAGTTCTTTAGTTCCAGGAACATGGTTGGGAGTAGCTAGCTGAGGGAGTAGCCCAGGTCACAAACTCAAGTCATACCTTTTGTTTTGCCGAATGCAAAATATCCATCCATTTTCTTCCACTTTATCTGGGGCTGGGTCATGGAGGCAGCAGTCTGAACAGGGAGGCACTTCATCCAGCTTCATCCCAGGGGATCTCGAGGCATTCCCAGACATATTCCTTCCAGCGTGTCCCAGGTCTTCCCCGGGGCCTCCGTCCGGTGGGAATACCTCTCAACTGGCTCCTCTCAACGTGGAGGAGCAGCAGCTCTACTCCGAGCTCCTCCCGTGTGATTGAGCTCCTCACTCTATCTCTAAGGGGGAGTGCAGCCACTCTACAAAGGAAACTCATTTTGACTGTCTGTATCCATGATCTTGTTCTTTCGGTCATGACCCAAAGCACATGACCATAGGGGAGGGTTGGACCGTAGATTGACCAAATGAATGCAACTAGACAGCCAGCAACTTATATCTGACTGCAGTTGCAACTCATTTTGATCAAACATTTGGATACAGCCATTTTGTGAAATGTTTTCTGTTGAGCTGGATATGACTATGAATCACATTTACTTTAATCTTCTCCACACCCGACCAGCTGATGTTAGCTTATTACTGTTGCTTACAGCTGGGAAATTACAAGTAGCAAACATTCTAGTTCACTTTACACTTCCACTGAGTTTGGTTAATCTCAAAACACACTTTAGTAGAAGACCTCTTTAGTAAACTTCAAGGTGCGCAAGCTTTGGACAGACGGAAACACAGATACTCACATTATCGGAAACTATTAGTGCTTGATTCCACAGTAAACAGGACGCAGTCAGTGAATATGGGCTATTTAATTCACTCAGCAGTATTTGAGTGGAAGTGCGAAAGATGTGGGTGTCAGGGCAAGAGGTCAGGAGAGCTGCCAAAGGGGAGGAACAGTGAGAAACCAAACATGGCATGGAGAATGTGGCTGTATAAAACTTGTAGAAAGATGACATTACTGTGTATTTAATATTAAAGCTGAAGGCAACCTGTGCTATTTGCCTATTTAATAAACATATCTATAGCCTGGTGACGCATCCAGACAATTTACCCCCAGCTTGTCTGAATCTATGTGGTATTGTTGGGGGTGGTTACTTTGTAGAGTCTATACTACATATGCTCCAGTGCTTTTTATTTCAAGATGCATTTTCTAACTGTGAAAGGAAGAAATATGTTTTGAAGTTAGTCGAACTAATCAGTCTTTGGCACATTGTCACAGCAAACTATTACTGCTATTACTATTAGCTCCGGGTTTACGACCTCTGAAAATACTTTATTATTAGATCTTACGTTGCATTTTTACCATTGACTGTATGAAGTATTGGACTGAGTGAGTGCGACGTCACCCATAGCATTCTGCTACAGTCAAATGAAGCTAGCAGTTATAGCGGCGAATTTGGAGCTCACTTCCATATTTGGAATTTCGACCGTGAGTATCATAGCAACCAAAGAACCAATCAAGGTAATGTCCCTTTGCAAATGTATCGCTGGTTTGGCAGACGACGGCCGCTGAGCAACGCTGTCAATCAAACCTGTTGCTAACGCTAATGGGAGCGACCTCGGGGAAAGAAGGCAGCTGATTTGTCTGTTATTAATGTTGATATCTTAAGTTATGGGCACAATAGTGAAATAAAAAATCCAGGATTGTGTAGAGTGGTTTAATAAAAACATTTTAAAACCAAAATGATTAGCCTGACAGCAGCAGCTACAGAGAGAGGGCTGACAATTTTCTAAAGTGAAATGGATCCAGAGTCGATGGAGCTGGAAGAGTGCCCATGCTGACTTCCTCTCTGGATCGCGGCGGCTATCAGGTTAGCTATGTCCATTTATATATGCAGTCTATGTATCAGACGCAAAAGCAGTCACAGTGCTGCTTTTACAATAGACAGTAAGTACTTTATGGGGCAAAAGCAAATGTACTCCAAGGCAAAATATTGCTAATGGACTGTAAAATCTGACAGCTACTTTCTTGGTTATCAATTGTGCTATCAGAAAGAAAACAGAACATGCAAACTCATGAAAGAAATGTTTGTTTGACATTGCTTGGGTATGTAAAAAAAAAGTTAAAAACAAGTCCGTAAAAAGCCTAGAAGGTACTTTCCATGCTAACACATCACAATATTATGCTTTTCAAATGGAGCTCTGTGTTCTGTTCTTACAAAGCATCACATAAACACAAATGTAGCCCGGTCAGCTTACAGTGTAGACATTTTACACACTCCCCTTGTTTTCACTCTCATCCTCATCTGATCAGATCTGTTGACGACTCTGTTTGGCAACCCCCCCCCCAACCCTCCTCCCCGACCCCAAAAGACAAAAAAAAACATGTGCCTAAACACACACATTGACCTGCATGCACCCTACACTTGCGCATATGGTTACGGAGGCTAAACGCTAGCTCTTGTGTACTTTTGCCAGTGATTCAGGTCCCCTATCTAGCCTAATGTTTGTATGGACAACAGCACACGCGACCAGGGAGCTGATAACAATCTGTCGAGCACACTTTTACCTGTTCCTATCAGCTAGTTTTGGTACCAGTCTGGCGATTTTTAAGTTGTTGGCTAAGGCAGGATTGGCTGAATGAAAACATGTTGTGTGTATAAGCAAAAGAAACTGAAACCTCCCTGTTTTGCACATGCAGCAATATATAGTGACAACATGCTGATCAAACCACACTGAAATCATCTTTTTTGTTGTTTTCTGTATTAATTGCATTCAGTGAGGTGGCAGTGGTGTAGTAGGTTAAGCATTCGCCCACCAACCTGAGGATCACCACTTCAATTCTTGCCCCACTGCCTTTTCAATATCTTTTTTTTTTTTTTTTTTTTTTTTTTTTTTTTTTTTTTTGCAATTAATGGGTTTCAATTTCCTGTTTATAGGCTCCATTTTGAGGACTTTTGACCATTCAGTGGTTATAATATTTTATCTTGAATTGCACAGCAGCACGCTAGCTAGCTCACTGTGTCTCAAAGCTAACAGTCACGCTCATTAAAATTGGAAATCATAAAATAAGCAAACTATTACATTTCAAATGAATTAAAATAAAGATTACCCGATTGTTTTTAAATGTAGAATACTTTAACTTGTGGTGTTTTAATATTTCCTGTGATTCCAAATTAGCATTAGCGTTAGCACAAAGACACAAACATGTCTCTTTCTAAACACAGACGTGTCCTCTGGTGAAGTATTCATTTTATTTGTTTAGTGTTTAACATGTTAGTGACATCCACCTCCACTGCCTCATCTGTAAATATTTATTCATTTTAGCGTGACTCAGCAAAAATAGAGATAAAAATGGACAGGAAGTAGTGACGCTAACAGTGAGGTTGCCACAGAGCCACATGCTACGGCATCTGTTACAATTTTTTATCCTCCTGAAATCCATAGATTAACCAACTCACATCAGAACCAATCAATAGCTGGTTGGTACAGGTAGAGCACCTGACAAAAAACATCTTGATGACTCTATGAAGTAGCTGAAAGATACACAGAAAGACAAAAGCCAGTTAATCAAATGGTAAATTGTGTGTAATAATATTGTGTAAAACCTACACATTTATAAACTGGAACAGGGCTGTCCAAACTACGGCCCAAGGGCCAAATGTGGCCCTCAATTTTTCTTGGCCCTCATGCCTCCTCCTAAACTGGCCCAGTTGATCAGGAAGAATTTTTTACAACAAACTGAAGAGATTCTACCTCTATAACCTTAATAACATCACCTTACATTGTGACACAGACCTAAAAATAATCTTCCAAGTCTTATTAACAATGCCATGACTCTGTCAAACCTGTGTTAAATGCATCATTTGACTCCCTGTGTCGACACTGGTTTGTGGCCCTCCACCTGAAATATGTTTCAGTATGTGGCCCTCAGTGAAAAAAGTTTGGACACCCCTGAATTGGAGTGTACAAATTTGTGATTAAAAACACTACTCATGGCCTTTGCAATAGTTTAAAGGGCCCATGTTACTCTATATTCTGATCTATGTTGTATTTTGTTTCATTCACATATGTTTAACACACAAACCCTGCATATTTAGGCTGAGTTCTTCTCCCAAACAAAAAACACTCTGTTCCACCTTGTGATGTCATGCAGTAATACAGGAAGTGCTCCTCTACATTTTTAAATTCCATACATCTTCACTAGAATAATTCAGATAATTTCAACCCTGGAATTGACAGTCTCTGCAAAACAAAAGGTAAAAGGCAGTTGTTAACTTGTAAACTACCACGTCATGACATCACAAGGTGGAACTGAGCATTTTGAGCTTTGGAGATGCAGACAGACTAATAAACCAGGATTAGTCAAACATGTGGGAATGAAACAAAACACAACTCCATGTGTCTAATGAGGTAACAACGTTATAGTCAATTTTGTGTAATTAAAGACCCTTTCATAGGTCTCTATACATTTGCTGTGGTTGTGTGTCTGTTCTAGCCCTGTGGTTGTCCTTGATGCACCCGGTCTCACCTCATATATAACTGCACATGTTTTCCATATGCTTATGAGCCTATAGACTGTTTGTACCCAGCTAATCCCTGCTATGCACTCAGAGGAACCAACTCATGTATTTACCACCCTCTCTGGCAGATTTTAAACATAGTAAACACATTTTTTTCTCCTGTTTTTCTTCCTTCCCAGCAGTTCGTGTGAGGTCAGATCTGCAGCAGAGAGCGTGCATGCAGCTCGCTTTGTTATAATGATTGAAGGCACCATCTCAGTCACGTTATAGAGTGCGCTTATTGTGACATTAGTGTGAACAGACAGGTGCATATTTATGTCTTTGTGCAGGTTTTCATGCTTCTTACAGACCTATATTCATTCCCTCAAGACGAATCCTTGCCTTCACCATAGTTTAACCTAACTTAACTTTAACCTAAACCCTAACCTTAACCTGTTTAACCCATATCTGAACTTTAAACCACATTGTTGATTTTATAATGTTTTACATCATGGTGACCTGATTTTTGTCCCTTTTAAGCTCCCATCTGCAAGTTTAGGGAGGTGGAGATGTGGAACCTGCACCACCCCTCTCCCCTCACCTGCCTTTGTTCGCATTCACCTGTGCTCTCTGGTCTTCTTCTGTCAGACCCAAGCTGGCACACTGTAAGACAGAAGTAACATAGACAGCATCTAGTGGTGAAGTGTGAGAATGCAACAGGGACGATTTACCTGCTTATATGTACATGCAAAATATGTGTGTGCACGTCTGTCTGAATGTGATGGGTGTGTTCTGCTTTAACGTGAGCATTGGGGACAAACCTGCTGTGCATGGACTCGTGTGAACTCATGGCAGTTTGATAGAGGTGGAAAGAGGTTGCATTCCCTTTGAGCAGAGTCTCAACACGCACTTTGATGTTATACCAAACAAATTATTTAGTTACGATCTAAAACACTATCTTAAACAAGAAGCATGCATGCCCAATTTCTATCTCGTGTGTCAAGAAGTGCTTTGAGGGCTGGAATCTTTACTGTCTTTTGTTCCAGGATATAAGATGTGCAGAAATGTAGCAGATGAATTGCTACAACTGGTATAAAAGAAAAGCAAGAATCTATTATTAAAAGCCTAACCGCACACAGGAGAGCTCTGCAGATGCCATTGTCCTGAAATGACCAAACAACACTCACAAAGTCGCCTCATTTACATACATTTGCAGACATTATGCAGAACTAATGGGACTCTAGAAATATCCATCAAACAAGGGTACTATTATTAAGGTGAAGGTTAAGAAACAAGAGGTTTGAAGGTTTAAATAAGGTTGTATACAAGTTTCTGCAGGTTGGTGGCTATGGACAAAGCTAACTCATGGACTGCGCATGTTTTCATACTTCTTGGGGACATTACATTGACTCTCTCACTAATCCACAGCTTGAGGGTGCGATTCCAGATGAATGCTATTTTTGTTGTTGTGTCCTTGCGCAAAACACTTAACCCACCTCATCCCCAGTGTCTGCATGCACTGGTGTATGAGTGAATGTGTGAATGGGTGAGTGGTTCCTCGATTTAACTCGCTTTGAGGGCCTTCAAGGTGAAACACGCTATATAAAAATGTGATAATTGACTTACATTCATTTCCTGGAGACTGATTCTTTCCTTCACCATAGTCACTAATTGCCTAACCTTAACCTCAACCTGTTTAACCCATATCTGAACTTTAAACCACATTGTTGATTTCTATATAATTTACATCGTGGAAACCTGATTTTTGTGTCCTTAAAGCTGCCATCTGCACGTTTTCTGGGCTTCTTCTGTCAAAGGATAAAAAAAGATTTAAACAAGGTTGTATACAAGTTTCTGCAGGTTGGTTGCTATGAACATGGCTAACTCATGACCTCATGTACTGCACACGGGAAGAGACCGTGTGATCTTCTGGTAATAGAATTGGTTGTCTGCTGTTAGTCTTTTTATACCTGTAATAGTCCGAGCTCTATAATCAATATCCAATCAATATTAAGATGGTGTAGAATGGATGCTGACCCAATAAAGACGTAAATAGTGTGTGTTTTGAGTGCATTTAATCATCCAGAGCTTCTGAAAACTTATGCATTGTTGCAAAATACTGTACTTGTTTCTGTGTAGACTCTGCACACCTGACTGGGCGACAGGTGCGTTGGACGAGAAGTACTTTGGTCTGAAAAGTGAAGAATGATTCATAAATAAAAGTTAATCCAGAGTGAGACAGTGTGCGGGAGTTTTCTTAACTTTTCTGACCAATGTTACAAAATCCAAAATCCAATTTCAAACCTGATTCGAGAAAAAATATTGACTTTGCATCATTGACTCAAGAGTGTTTCAAAAGGAAGTATCTCCCTTCCTCCAGCTCCGGTTTTATCAATTCGGTCCAGATGATGAGATGCAGCCTCAGCTTTTCCAAAACCCTCCTCCATCCTTCCCCTTAGCTCCCGGGGAATATATGAACAAAGACACCAACAATCACTGTGTTTATTTGCAGAGAAAGGGCTATTTTGACTAAATTTGTTCTCAGATTATCATGAGTTTTCTTTTTTTTAGTACAAAGCAGAAACATTGTGATTCGGGGCTCAAAGGCTTCCAAGGAAATACCATTCACACTATAACTTTTATGACTTTTTATTTATTGTCAGGTGAATCCACAGAAACAAGCATTAAAATAACATTGCTTTGCCTGGAATGTTTCACAGTATGGCATTAAATCATCCATATCTCATACTGATGTTTAATTACTAAAGACAAACCTTGAAAAACATACAATTCACCTCTGCGCAGATCTGACCAGTAATTTGACCTGCTTGCGGAGATGTGTACGCTAAATGCCATACTGTGGGGCATTCCAGAAGAAAAAAAACTGCAGCGTCTCCATGAAAACAAGTAGATCATGGACGTTCTATCAGAAAAGTTACATGATGTGCCGTTAAATGTGTCTAGTAAGTCCTTTTATGATCGGCTGGTTTGAATTCATAAGACATAAAGATCTTGTAAGTTCACACCATATCACAAAATTGTAACTGTAAAGTGGGTCAGAGAAGATAAATATAGCATTAAGTTTGTGCAGTTTTAGATAAACAAATGACTACTGGGGTTGACTTGTTTTGTATATTTTAAAAGACAAATTGCAGATCCTGTTTTTTGCCCAGAGGGAAAAGAATGAAAGGACAAAGCTGAACGCAAATATATAGTAAAGCCAAAGAATTCGACTTTTGGGTTAGAACCATAGACTGTATATATAAATGGAGATAGCTAATCTGCTAGCTGCTGCTTTCCACATAGGAAGTGCTCATGGGCGCGCTGCAGGCACATCATCTTGGTCTTAAAATGTTCGTATTAACCTGGTTGGTGTTTTTATTTCGCTATTTTGTTCGTCAATCAAGATATGAACATAACCTTCTTTCCCTGCTAGCAACAGGTTTGATTGAGAACCTTGCTGCTGCCTGCTCCCTGCTAAACCAGCGGTGCAAGCGTGAAGGGACGTTACCATCAACAGCCTTGCTCCGGATTGGCTCTTTGGTTGCTATGATACTCGCGGTTGGAATTCCTAATATGGAACTTGGCTCCAAATTGGCCCCTATAACCTCTAGCCTCGATGAGCTTCATTTGACTGGAGCTGCAAGCTAAGGGCGACATCACACTCACTTAGTCCACTTCTTTATGAGTAAGTGCAATACAGTTAGTTCCTAGATCTATTCACTTTTAGAAATGATCAGGTTCAACATTTGTGAATTTACCTTTTGGATATTTCTTGGCAAAGTACAATATAATCAACAGGGAAATTTTAGTTTAGCCCCCATCTGCTAGTATGACATCATCACATTGTAGAATCTGAAAACAACCACTACTATAGTCCATGCTAGCTAGCTTGCTGTGTCTCAAAGCTTATGCTAACTTTTAAAGCTTAAAATGTAAAATAAACAACCTATTCAAATTAAAATGAAAGTAAAGACTACTTGATTGTTTTTAAATGTAGAATTCTTCAGTTTGTGTTATTGTTTTAATATTTATTCTCCCTCAAAATTAGCATTAGCGTTAGCATTGAGACACAAACATGTCTCTTTCTAAACACAGAAGTGTTTGTTTTATTTGTGCATTGTTTAACATGTTCAGTGACATCCAGCCACAGTTTAAATATTTATTCATTTTAGCATGACTCGGGAAAAACTTATAGAGATAAAATTTGGACAGGAAGTAGTGACGCTAACAGTAAGATTGGTTATAAGTTTGGTTATAAGTGAAGTAGCTCATGTGTAATGAGTAATAGGAGCTGCATCATAGTAACACAATCAATAAAATGCTATCTGAACCTGCATACTACATTTAAATAAGCACTTTTTGATTAGCGGTGCTGTTGTGATACTGAATGTCCTTGGTCGATGCATTCAACACATTCCCTTCAACCGCACGGGCTGACGACGGATTGTTTTGTTTACTTTGCCATATCTACGAAACGGTCGCTATTTCTCAAATGAGTTTCAAGCTAAGGTGTGAAACTGGACTCCGCATTGGCACACTCTAGCACCTAGGTAACAGTACACTCAACATGCATGCTATAGACCCAAAGTCCCGAGGAAAAGAGCCAGAGAGGAGGGTAAAGGTGAAGGTTTGGGCTAGCACCATGCTGCGATGTGAGGTTGTCCTAAGCTTTGGTCAGGGCGGGGTGGCAGCGGTGCTTTGAGCTTAGAATATTTTTTTCAGGGAAATGCTGGAGCTAAAAGGTGAGAAGGTAAGATGTTAAATAACTCTCGGAGATGTGCACTTTCGCAGAAACGAGTGAAAAATAGGGTTACCGTGCAGCATGTTCTGTAGAATACAGGTGAGCATAAAGGGCCCATATGACGCTATTTTCTGATCTATGTTATAATGTTGTCTTCATCACAAAACATACCTGGAGTTGTGTTTTTTTTTTTCATTCAGACATGTTTAACTCACAAATCCTGCATATTTAGGCTCGGTTTTTGCCTAAAACTGAAAACTCTCTGTGCAACCTTGTGATGTCATGCAGTAAAACAGGAAGTGCTCCGCTTTGTTTTTAGACTCCATACACCTTCTCTAGAATCATTTGGATGATTTCAGTCCAGGAAGTGAGAATTTCTGCTGAACTAAAGGTAAAAGGTAGCAGTTAACTTGAAAACTAACACTTCATGACATCACAAGGTGGAGCATTTTGAGCTTTGGATATGTAGATAGACTAATAAGACAGGATTGCTCAAACAAAACACAACTCCAGGTGTGTTTTTGAGGAGGTAACAACATTTTAATATGGCTCAACTCTCACAAGAGTCAATTCTGTGCAATATAAGAGCTTTAAATCTACTATATACAAGTTTATTTGATTTTTTTCACCAGTAGATTGTAGATTTTTGGAGACGATTTGGAGTCGATGGAGCTGGAAGCGTGCCCAAACTCACTTCCTTTTTGGAACGCAGGGGCTGGCAGGTTAGCTACGTCCATTTATATATACAGTCTACAGTTAGGGCCTGAAGCAACTAACAAAAGTCTAAGTATTGCAATTTGATAATGATAATATGAAGATGATAAATGAACTGGAACTTGCGATACATATTAAAATACTAGCTCCAGGGCAGGTTTGCAGCTTCAAAACACAGACATCACTTAAGCAATAAGTATATGATGTCATTGTCTAGCTGCAGACGCTACATTTCTTAGCAGACGCTGCAGTAGAAACGTGGGCCTCTTTAAGGTTAGTTCTGAGTGCAAACATGCCTCGAGTTACCAGGAAAGAGGCAGGTACCAGAGACATCAGACACACAGAGCTGGAAAGTCCATGCTGACTCACCATGTTGTCACCTGCTTCGAGTATGGGAAGGCGGGAAAGACTTTTTTTCTTTTTTCTCTTTTTTTTACAATCATGTGTTCTTATGCCAGTTTTCAAAGTTTTTTTTGTTAAGCGGAAAAAAGCGTAAGATGTTTGGGAGCTTTGATGTAGGCTAGAGTGAGGGTGGGGGTGGAAAAGGATCTTAAGATGTCTTTGATCATGTGTCAGGGAGTTTTGGCCTTTGTCTGGGAGATGAGTGAGGGAGAATAACTGCGCTGGTTTAATGTCAGCTGGGTGCACACCACACAGCAGCGTACAGTGGCTTTGTCTGAGCGCGCAGCCGTCTATGAGCTCACACAAAGCGGTGAAAGGCAGGCAGTATCACTTTATTTATAGTACACTTACAGTAACAATAGACATGGATCTATATAGCAACTTAAAAGCCATGTACGCGATTTGTTCCATGTAATTGAGCAAAATATGTCTTGCCGAAGTACAAAAATAAGCAGTTCTTGAGGTAAAAATAAGTCTGCTGTGTGCTGTCTGCATCTAATTAAGGGCGACTGTAGCTCAACTGTAGTGTCCACTGATCTGAAGGTTGATGGTTTGAATCCCACTCTCAACATAAACATCATTGGTAGAGTGGTCAGATCCATTGATCCACAAGTTGGTGGGGCGATTCCAGCTCACACAGATGTGTGCTGTTGTTGCGTCCTTGGGCAAGACACTTAACTCACCTCATTCCCAATGTCTGCATACACTGGTGTATGAATGTGTGTGTGAATGTGTGAGTGGTTCCTTGATGTAAAGTGCTATGACTGCCTAGAACAGACATGTCAAACTCAGGCCCACGGGTCATATTTGGCCCTCAATATAAATATATTTGACCCGCGAGATCATATCAAATAAGTATTAGAGCTGGCCCGCCGGCCGTCGTGCCAGTATAGCACATGCACTTCTAATACTATGAATCCCAGAATGCTTTGCAAATGTGTTGGTGCCGGCCCCCACCACTTCTGTTGACACTTATTAGCATCTGCTACCTGTCGCGTCACTCAAATTTAATCCACCCTTCTGAAAAACATGCAGATGTTGTTGAAATTTTTCACTAAATATTTAGTTTGTCCCGCGGCTTAGTCACAGTTTTAATTTTGTCCCTCTGTGAATTTGGGTTTGACACCCTGGCCTAGAAGGTGGAAAAGTGCTATATAAAAATGTGACCATTTACCGATTATGAACCATTTTATTGTCTGATAGTCATAAAGCGCACATTAGCATGCTAGTTGTTACTAGCTTTACTTCACTGCCAAAAAAAAAAAAAATGCTCTGGTCTCTGAAAGTTGTAAAAAGCACTTACAAACTTATTACTGTGAATAACTGCACTGAAAACTAGCTCTGTTTTTCACATTTTAAAGTATTAGGTACTTATGGCATTTAGCATTTTTATTCACCCCCCACACTCTAGCCACAGCTCCCCTAGGGCTGACTGACAGAAATGTGGCTGCCGATCCGTGCCTCTCTTTACACATTCTCATTGTTGATGTGTCTTCCCAAAAACACAACAATAGTAAGCTTGGGTCAGAACTAGAATTTAACCACCAACCTTTGTAGCTACTGCCACATCCCATTTGTATCCAGGCTTCTGACCCAATTTCACCTTTTATAATACTGCAGCCAGAACAACAAGCTGTATTGCAGTTCATTGTCTGTTAGCATGTCGGTCAATGATACTGTCTAAATACATCATTCTCACATATATTCAGTAAGAGAAAGAATACTGTAATGAAAAAATATTTAGTTACAGAATACTGAATATCTGCATAAAAATGTATTTTGAAACGTATTCTGGTACATAGTCCAACCAGAGTACTGCATTCTGAATATTTAAAATACTTTCACGCAGGGTTGCATGTAAATTATAGTATAAAAACCATAGATTGTATGTATAAATGGGTTTAGCTTTCCTGCTAGCCACCGCGGGAAAGGAAGGAAGCAATTATGGGCGCAATTCCGGCTATATCGACTCTGGCTCCAATTCACTTTATATTGGAAAAATTTTACCCCTTTCTCCGTAACTGCTCCCGCTAGCGTTAGCAACAGGTTTGATTGACAGCCTTGCTCTTGGATTGGCTCTTTGGTTGCTATGATACTCGTGGTCGGAATTCCAAATGAAGCCGAACGCTGTGGGTGACATCAGACTCACTTAGTCCATTTCTTTATACAGTCTATGGTAAAAACGCAACACACTTTATGTTTGTTTCACTGCTTTTGTCTATCACTGATCAGAGAAGATTATGTGCAGTTTGAAGCTTAAATATTGTGATCGGGTACTGTAATGTATTCCTTTAATTTTAAGTAAATGTACTCTGAATACCACCAAATGAAAAAATAACTACTGGAATACATTTCCTTGATACATATATACAGCTACTTCCCAACACTGAGTATATTTCTTACTAAGCTTAGATGAAGTCTTCATACCTCTCATGCACTATTCCCCCAGCTGTCTCCATTACCAAGAAAACCCATTCCTTTACAGTGTATCGTCAGCACACTTTTCCCCTCTGTCCCTGCTCTTTGATGAGAAATCGCTCGACTAATACAAACACATGAACACCAGACCCGTCACTGAAGTGGCTTTTTACCGCTCTGCTCCACTTTGATGTGATCTGCAGCAGCACAGCCCACCCTGCACTCAAACGAACTGTGACACCAAATAGCACTTTTTTTTTTTTTCCTTCTCTTTTTTTTTTTTCTTCATCACCCGCTTTGCACCCTTACCCAGAAGCCACCACTGCACGTCCGGTTCTGTGTTGTGACCTCACTGCGAACCACTTGAGGGAAGGTTAGGTTCAGCTCAGTGCATGTTGTGAGTTGCAGACAGAGAGGAAGGGAGAGGAGAAGGAAATGAAATTGCAGTACTACAAAGTATTAATATGGGTGTAGCAGGACTAAACAACCCTGGGACATTATGTACCTGTGTTTTCAGAGGAACGCAGTGATTCAGTCTTAAAGTTGCACCCTCTTACTTTCCTTGTGTACCGCCTGCTTTTGTCTTCAAGGAGATGATTGTTTTTCTTGGAATGTCTCACAGAACGGCATTGAACTTACCTTTGTCCATGGAGAGAAGGTATCGGTATCAGGCCAGGTTACAGGTCAGGTTACAGGTCAGATCTGTGGGAAGGCGAGTTTCTTTTGGCAACAACAACACATGTAATTGAATAAATGCAAGAACTGACACAAACGAATGAGAGAGTGGTTAAATTCATAAATATATTGAATGTATACAGGGCAATTCAGAGAGAAAACCTTGATAATGGTGATGTTAAAGAGGGTGCAATGGAAAGATTGAGGAGGCTGGTGGTTTTGCTGCTGCGGTGGAGATAGGATATAACCAGTGTTGGAATAAACACTTTTTATACTTTCAGACCAATTGTTACACAACCAGCGTAGGGGTAATGGGATTGTTCATTGGATATCCATTCTCATCTAGAAAAGTGAGCATGGGCGCGCTTCTGACTCCATCGACTCTGGCTCCAGTTCACTTTACATTGAAAAACTTTCGCCCCTCTCGCCATAACTGCTGCAGTTAGCTTTGTCATTTTGATCTTAAAATGTTCATATTGACTAGTTCTACAAGATTCTGGTATTTTTATTTCACAATTGTCACCATAAATCAAGATATGAACATTAATAATAGACTAATCAGGCACATTCTTTCAATGAGGTCGCTCCCGCAAGTGTTAGCAACAGGTTTGATTGACAGTGTTGCTAAGTGATGAAACAGTGGAGCAGACAGGAAGCGGTGTTAACTTCAACAGTTTCTCTTTGAATTGGTTGCCATGATATTTCCGATTGGAATTACAAATATGTAACAGTAAGCATCGATGAGCTTCATTTGAATGGAGCCGAACACTATGGTTTATCATCAGATTATAAGACCTGGAACATACGATGCTTCAAATGTCTGCTAGAAGGTTGAAATAACCTTCTATCAGACATTTGAAGCCATTTTTATTAATGATGTGATTCCAGTCAGATCATTTGTGCACAAACATAATGAAATAGTATTAGCATTGTGTATGATTTCTAAAATTAGAACTATATTTGCTTTACTGAATACAATCTGTTCAAAATGTCCTGTCAGTCTGACATGTACAAAACTTGCAATTGCAGACACTGTTATGCATGTACTGTACTTACTGCAGTAAAAGTCAGTACAGAGTTCAGAGAAAAGAGAATAAGTAAAACATATATAACGTTATGAGAGAGAGAGCTGTGTAGAGATTCCTAAAACAGTCAGTGGTGCAAAGCCTCTGGTTCAGGATACATTTACACTTTCTGAGTAGGGCTGAGTGTCTGTGCCTTTCCAAGAGCTGCTCTTGTTTACCTCCAGACTACTCAAGAAACAACATGCTCACAGTCACACTGAAGAGTTTGGCTACAACAGTAGTTTGCATTCCTGGAAACTAATTGAGCAGGTTGTAGTCATCAGAGTGCAAGACCTAAATGTCATAAGAGATATCCGAAAGTGCCTTTAAAATGAACCTGAGAAACTAGTGACAGATAGCAGTGACAGTGAGTGCTCAGTGTGGTACAGGGTGCATTAGACTAGGGTCCTATGTTACACAAAATTGACACTTGTGAGCTTTGTTGTTGTTGTTGTTACCTCCTACCTCTGTTTCACCTTATGATGTCATAAAGTGCTTGATATAAATATGCAGGATTTGCATATTAAACGTGTGAATGAAACAAAACTCAACTCCAGGTATGTGGATGTTGTGATGTGGAAACAACATTATAACAGATCAGAAAATAGTGTAATATGGGCCCTTTAACAGTATCTGAAGAGTACTGTAGCGTGTTCTGCCCTCCCCCGCCCTGTGCTCTGTCTCTGGAGGACTCCCTGGCAGCAGCCCGTGCTAAGGTTTCATAAACACAGACACACATGGGCTAACACATTTTCACTTGAGCCAGTCTGTTCTACTGCAGACATGTGCAGACACATGTGGCTAATCACCCGCACTGCAGCGCATCCACTGTATGGAATCAGCCTGAATGTAGTTACTTAAGTGGTCCTTGAGCTGGCCCTCCCTCCTCCTCAGCTTCTAATGTTATGAGTCTCACAGACCACAGCAGCTGCCCCACGCGCATAAAACCTTTAAATCCGTACTGGACAGGTAGTGGCACATGTGTGGACTTAAGGCCCCTCTCAGAGCTCAGGCTCGGGTTCTCAGCTGCACGCGACAGCTGCCTCCAAAAGGATCGGCTTTCTGCTGCTTTTTCTACAGTTGCTGATGGATCTGCAGAAAAAGCAGGAATTGTTCTCCCCTTCCCAAAGCCTCTGCACGAAGCTGTGACTGTCAGGGACAGCAGGCCATTATATACATTATACCACCTCAGGAGCTGGTAAGCAAGTACGCTTCACCCAATGCAGAAGGATTCTACAATGAAAAGTCTGGCTCAAAGTACAAAATCAATGTACAATCCTACTGTATTTTCCTTAATGCAAATACACTTGAGTTCCTGCCTTCAGCTCATGCAGGCCATACAAGGACAGGGAGAGCGCTGCACACAGCCTGAGGCTTCTGCTCTTCACTCTTTGCACAAAGAAATACTCTGAAATACAGCGTGAGTATGATGTCTCCACTGAGCCGTATCTGATACAGTTTAATCTAGCGACACCGTGTCTGCACACACAGTGAGTCCACTGCTTCTTCATCAACAAAAGAGACGCATGGAGAACGACCTCTTATCTGAGGAGAGCACTGAGATAGTAGCTCATTCATTTGTGGAGATGGAGCTTTCTGTGTGGACACTGGTGTATGGGCTCTGTGTGACTGCAGTACTGTTCAGTGGGTCATATCAGAACTCTCTCTTTGATAGCGTCTTAACATGATGTCACTTGTGAAGCGGGATAGTACTCTATTGTTCTCTATATGGTGTATTTCTTAGGGAAAGGATATGATCATCTTGATAACACAACAGTACTCATATTGTATGACACGTAGACTGGCATAAAATAAACAGTGAACTCAAAGGGCTTTTCAGAAGATAGAAGGGTTTTCCATATGTATCAGGATGCATCCGTATTCTGTCATAATGCAGGAATGTGAAGTTAAAAGTTATGCTGGAAAATAGATATATAACGTGAAGCTTTGTGGCTACAGCAACAATTTAATACAACCTTAGTTTGCTTTTGTACCATTTTCCACATTATGTCTGCATACCACTGCAAGAAACATAATAAAAGACATGATGCTCACTCTGCAAGTTTGAACCGTGATATTTGAAGCTTATGTTGTTATGTAATACATAAATTGTTGCTAACTTTGGTATAGCCTAATCTAATCCTTGTGAAGGGCAGCGGGGGCTGTGGTCTATAAATGTTGTGACTGTGTGTTTGCTTAAGTCAGACATAACAAGAAACTAGAGCCTGTCAGAATATACATTGCAACTATTAGGCCCAGTGTCCCAGTTAACAGTGACTCAATGGATCAGGTTCAATTCAATATGTTACTGATTGTGTTCAAATGTGTGCGTTCTATGGGTCCTCTTTATTTGAGGAAGCTCTATACTCCATCCAGAGACACTCCACCTGTGTCCAAAGCCAGGCTCAAGACCAGAGGTGGCAGAGCCTTTTCTGTGGCAGCCATAGTGACGTCACCCATAGTGTTCAGCTCTAGTCAAATGAAGCTCATTGGGGCTAGCAGTTAGCACTTAGCAATGGAGTCAATCAAACCTGAGACCTCCAGGAAAAAATATGCTTGATTTGTCTGTTATTAATGTTCATATTTTGAGTCATGGACAAAAGAGTGAAATAAAAACACCCAGATCATGTAGAGCGGGTTAATATGAACATTTTAAGACGAAAATGACAAGACTCACTGCAGCAGTTACAGAGGAATGAGAGACCATTATTCAATGTAAAGTGAATTGAAGCCAGAGTCAATGGAACCGGAAGCACGCCAATGCTCACCTCCTATTCGGAATTCGACGGCTAACGCTATGTCCGTTTATATATAGTCTATGGTGGCAGCACCCAGACTATGGAACATCGCCCCCTGCCTGTCAGATCCCCTCAGTCTTTAACGCAGTCTTAGACTACACTGAAAACCCACCTCTTCTCCCTGGCATTTAATACAGTACTACACAGGATATCTTGATGTTTTGTTGTTCTTTTCCTATGTATCGTGCTATTTGTATATTTGGGTTTTTTTTTTTACTTTTATGTGACGCACTTTGGTCAGATGAAGTTGTTTAAAATGTGATATAGAAAAAATTAGCTGAAAGAAACTTAATAAAACACAACAAACACACAATATTACCTTTTGGTTTACACCTCTACAGACATATATAGAATGCACAGGATTTTTGCAGATATTCCTATTTCCTATCTCTATTTTCTCATGTGGGTGGTTTTCATTGGCTCCAGACACAAACATGTGCTTGTGCTGGTGCATGTGCAGTGCTTTTACATAAAGAGCAGTGGAGCACAAACAGAGGCGTTCCTTACACAACATCACGATCAGTTTCTCACGGCATATCAGGCTAACACAGTGTAAGCCCGTCCAATTGATCAGGGCCTGTGTGTGAAGTGTGGACAGCTGTCGGGAATCGTTCACACTCCAGGAGGCAGGTGAGTGCGAGTTAAGTGAACAATGATGAGCAGTCCATTCATATCATGTGATTTGTATAAAAGTTGGTGCTATATTACGCAAAAAACATACCTGGAGTTGTGTTTTGTTTCATTCACACATGTTTGAGTAACTCTTTATTATTAGTCTGTCTACATCCCCAAAGCTCCGTTCCACCTTGTGATGTCATGTAGTGGTAGTTTTCAAGTTAACAGCTCCTTTTACCTTTTAGCTCAGTAGAGATTGACAATTCCAGGGCTAAAATGATCCAAATGATTCTCCTGAAGGTGTATGGAGTTTAAAAACACAGTGGAGCACTTCCTGTATTACCACATGACATCACAAAGTGGAACAGAGTGTTTTCTGTTGGAGAGGAGGACTATGAACTACGAAAGAAATATGCAGGGTTTGTGTGTTAAACATGTGTGAATGAAACAAAACACAACTCCAGGTATGTTTGTGATGAGGAAACAACGTTATAACATAGATCAGACAATTGAATAACACAGGACCTTTAAATTGAATTAAAAGTCTAATATGTATTAAATAATTATTATATTCCTCATTTATTTCATATTATTCTAATCAGCAGATGAATCATAAGGAGGAGCTCATTCCTTTCATGTTCTTTATTCCTCTTTTAAATGTATATATGTATAGTTCTGTACATACTAATATTTGTAGATCTTGAGAGCCACTGGCGCTTGTGTAACTCACGGGTGCACAAAGGCACTTCACCCTGCTGGTTTGGCCGGGTGCTTCTCCAGGATGAAATGTGATCCGTCACATGGGCAGCACTGCTCCATTGTTGCATGTAACATCTTCTTTCAGGTCAAGTGGACAAAATACATCTACCACATAACAAACATTATATACAACAGGATGCATGCAGACATAAGCAAAGCACTCAGAGTAGACACTGTAAATACATAAAGTGACTATGGTTAAACAAACATGAAGGACATATGCAACAATATAAGCAAGGCATCTCACACGTGGGCTGCAGCTGAATGTCTCCACCTTTCCATTCACAGGAACGTCGGACTGAGGGGGTGAAGGCGAGGTAAGTATAGCACAATTGGCACACAAAGTAATTCATAGTGCTTTACAAATAAGAAATAAATTAAAATCACAATATAAACAGATAAAAACATAAATAATCATCACAAAATTAACATTAAAACAGAAGAATGTGGAATAAAAAACTTCCAGTCATGTGCACAGCTAAACAGAACCGTTTTGAGCCTGGATTTAAACATTGTCGAAGTAGAGGCCTGTCTCACATCTTCAGGAAGACTGTTCCAGGTTTTAGCTGCATAAAACTGAAACGCTGATTCCCATGTTTAGTTCTGACTCTGGGCACCAGCACGAGGCTGGTCCCTGAAGTCCTCAGAATGTGAGATGGTTCATAAGGCACTAACATGTGGGAGATGTACTTTGGTGCTGGTCCATGGAGAGACTTGTTCACAAGCAGAGCTGTTTTAAAGTCTATTCTCTGAGCCACATGAGCCAGTTCAGAGACCTGAGCACTGGACTTATGTACTCGTACTTCCTGGTTCTGGTCAGGACCCGAGCAGCAGCGTTCTGGATGTACTGCAGCTGTCTTAAGGCTCGTTTGGAGAGACCAGTGAGCAGGCCGTTACAGTAGTCTAACTTGCTGGAGAGAAATGCATGAATAAGTCTCTCCAAGTCTGGCTTAGACAGTATACCTTTGATTTTTGCAATGTTTTTAGACGGTAAAAAGCTGGATGGACTCATATGACTGATGTGGCTGTTAAAGTTCAAGTCCAAGAAGCAATAACATGCAAGTGGCAGACCCTCTATAACTGACACATACAGGATACATGCATCTGTAAGTATCAGCAATGAAACAAGAACTCCTTATTCCCCATGAAAACAACAATCCCTTGTGTATTTCATTATCTATTTGGCTCCAATGAGAACATTCTGATCTGAAAATGAACTTGGACAGAAGTGAGTGACAAGAATCATTGTGTCTCTGCTGCTGTTACAACTGTGCTATCATCTGTCCTGAGAGCTGCAATTTTTATCTGCTCTGAAAACTCCACTGGTCATGGTGTTCTTCGTACCACTGATCAAGTCACCCAGTCTTTATCACATTAGCTTACAGCACTGTATGTTAACGCTTTCTTATCAAGTACATGCGTAGATGCAGAATGGAGACGTCTCAGTATCGTGCAAACTATTACACAGTTTAAAAGAGGCATCAAAGTGACCCATTTATAAACTATTTCACTGAAAACATACAGAGAAGAAATGAATGCATGCAACAGGTCAAATGCCATGACACCATCTTGATCGGTGTGGAGTCCTAAGTCCATACTGTCAACTTTCCTCCATATAGAAGCTGTTGCAGACGTGTTGCATTATGAGAGACTGTGAGGTAATCCAGTGGTTGCTGTTAATGTGAGGTGTTTCCATGGTAGTTTAGAGCTGTCTCGAGTTGGACTAGTGGCCACTCATTGGTACTACAACAAAAAATCCCTCCTGCCCAGAAAGGATTTTTTTCATAGAGGGCATTATAATCACAGACTGTTCGTGTTCGGCTGACAGGGACTGGTAGGGGCTCAATTGCGCATGGTCGATGGGCAGGTCAGAACCAAATATACCTAGCTGATAAAGGCTAAACTAGCGACATGTGCCATTGAGCATGTCCCACTGACTTCAATGGGCGGCCATGATTAGGCCCCTTGGCTCGGGTGATTCTGATCCCACAAAAACATTGAGACTGCTTTTATACTGATTTCATTCTTACTTCTGAATATACAAGATGGTGCATATGACTTGGGTTTATGCTAAGCTATTATTTTGCATAGTGTTATTCTATACATGGGTTTCAATATGGCAACGGCCCCCCATCAGCAATTAATCCATTCAAATACAAAATATTTTGAAAGGGTAAAAGTCCTCACTAAATCCTTCAAATCAGGTCAAAGCTATCTGGAGGCACTGCTCTGTCTGAAGCCCTGTTACCCAAGTTCAGTGTTGCCAGATTCGCTGTTTTGCACAAAACTGGACAACTTTTTACAAAGTGTTGTGGCTAAAACATATTCAACAATGTATAGCCTCCTAATCGACTTAAATGATCAAATTATTCAAGTATATGTTCTAGTTCTTTTCACAACAGTAAAAGACAAACAACAGTAAAAGACAAACAACAGTAAAATACAAAAACATTAAAATACTTTCAGTTTTTGCTGCTCTGACAGTAAGGCTTGAATAGTTGCCAAAAATGAATGTGATAAGTTGCTATTTAAAGGCATCTACGGAGTCCAAGGAACAAATGGAGTGAGGAAGTTCGTTCCAAAGTCATGGCGTGAAAAGGTCTTACCCAACCCTTTCTCAGTTATTTTGTTTTATTTTTAGGCAGACAACTTTATCAGTGAGACGCATTTACCATGACAAGCTTTGGCTGCTAGTTATGTGACATCTTCAGGGCGTGTTGTATATCAGCTGTTGTTACTTCTTGGAGGCGTGGTCACCCTGATGGACCTCGCTCAGACTGACCACGCCTCCTTTTCCCCCTGTGGTCCTGGGAAAAGACTGTCCTATGTGTGTTTAGTTAGTTTAGTTTATTTGTTTAGTTATCAAGGTCAACACCCATAAAAAATACAGAGGTAATTTATTAATTATTGGATTTATATAGCTGGAAGGACTATGTTTCTCGCCTGGCCTGGGAACACCTCGGGATCCTCCTGGAAGAGCTGGAATAAGTGTGTGTGGAGAGGGAAGTCTGGGCCCCCCTGGTGAAACTGCTGCCTCTGAGACCCAGCCCCGGGTAAAGCGCAAGAAAATGGATGGATTTATCTAGAGGCTTTTAGGACACGCAAAGAGCTTTATAATTGCATTAGTCATTCACTCTACACTCAGTGGTGGTAAGCTACTATTGTTGCCACAGTTGCCCTGGGACAGACTGACAGAAACAAGGCTGCCATTCTGTGCCAATGGCCTCGCCGACCACCACCAACGCACTCATGCACACTTTCATATGTATACATTTGTTTGTGCCAGGTTATACTGTAGTAAAATTGTTCATTTCCACCTTCAGTTCCTGGAAAGGTTGATGTCAGAAATGGTGTATACGATATATATTAATACAATCATTCATATCAAGCAATAAGTAAAACTATAGTCAATTCAGTATTCACCACATCCGTACACTATTAACATATATATAGTTCATGTGGCTGCAGTCATACAAGGGAGTGTGAAAGGAGGAAGCCCCCTTCATCTCGGTTCATGGTGTGTGTGTCTTGCTTCCTGATTTCTCTGACCTCTTTGATTCCGCGTTTGACCTGTGCTCTATCCCAGTTCATGATTAGGCCTGTCACGATGCCAAATGTTTAAGTTTGATATATCGCTGAAATAAATAGAGACGATAAACAATAATTTTGAAACAAATTTATGCCACTGACACGGTGACCCAAGAGCAGATTTAACCCACAAAGACTATTCTAAATCTGCAATATTGTTAAAAATCATGAGCTGCAATAAATTTACAGCAGAATATAACACTTTAGTACCTAGTTTGCATCTGTAATGAGTCATAGAAGTTACTTATTCAACCTTTTATAGCTTAAATCTTATTATATAACCAAAAAAAACCCCCAAAATGTCCCAGAAGTGCAAACTAAAAGTACACAGCTTTTATATAGTCTAAGATAAGTCGATATACTAAATATAGTGACCTTTCCCTGATGATGATTATTCTTTTTGCAGTGATCTGATGAGCCTGATTTTAAATGTGTTTGGTGTTCCTTCTTCCTGATGTTAAAAGCACCTAACCAAATGCGAGAAGGAAACAACATGAAGAGTCAAAGAAAGGCCAAAGCAGAAGAGGGAAATTGAAAATCTTGTTGAAAATCTACATTCTGATATTGTGCAGCTGAAAGACAAGTTCACAAATTGTTTAGCTTTAACTAGTTGCTAAATGTAGCCTTGACTCATTACGTTTATGTAAGCAGACTGCCAATAATATCCTGACTCATGGACGCACGCTGAGTCTTTGGACGCATTCACTTTCATTACGCAACTTGTATTGTTGCTTTTCACGCTGCTAAGACTAAACGGTATGCAAATTTAGAGGCCATCCTATTGTACAGTAAAATGGCAAATCTCTTTCTCAAATGCTCTTTCAGTGTGGGCTATTGTGAAGTCAAATGAGTGAATACATGGTACAAAGAAAACAAAATGAATGCACGCAACAGGTGAAACTCCAGTGACTCATCAACAACATATTAGCTGTCCTTTTGTGCAACTTAATCTGTGTGGAGTTCTAAGTCCATATTGTCAACTTTCCCCCCCAAGTTACTGCAGAAGTATTGTGTTATTACTGCTGGGAGATAATTCAGTAGCTGCTATTTATGTGGGATGATTCTGACCTTCACAAACATTTGAAAGATCAAGGACTGCTTTTATGTAAACTAGCTTACTTATTTAATACAAGGAGGAGCGTATTCTTGAGTTTTGATAAGCAAATTCCCATGGTTGGTTTCTGCACATTGGGAGCTGTCACAATTTTTCTCGGCTCTCAAGCTTCCAGGTGAATTGTGTGCATTTCTGAAAATCTACTTTCACAAGCCCATATCAAATATTTAATTTGTCCCATTGAGGATGTAAGCATGAATAAAGGTCTAATGTTTCAGTCTAACTTGTAGTAATAACACAGATTTGAAGTATTCACTGTATTGGTGACCAGTCTATGGCCCTCAATCGACCTTATCGTCTCTTATATGTGGCCCTTAATGAGAAAAGTTTGGACACCCCTGGTCTAGGCCTTGAGGATAGCCATTTAAAAGAGACAATTAACAATTTTTCCATCATCATAAGCTCTCATGTGTTTTGACTGATTCATGCATGTCACGTCTGAATAATCTTGTTTTGTCCTGCATTTGAGGCTTGGAAAAGTTTAGTTTTCACCTCTCCCCACCCACAGCTTTGCACTTACTTTCTTGCTCTTTGAAAATGCAGTTCCAAAACCAAAAACACCATCAACGAAAATCTTCTTGCTACAGTGAAATGCCACGATGATTTGACCCATTTGCATTATTAAGCTGTAGATCAGAAAAGTGAAATAATGTGAAAGTACTATTGCAGAACACCATAAAAAAGCTGTGTGAGTCAAATTATACTTTCGCGTCATTCCTTTGTTTATTCTCCAAGCTCCTATTGTCTGCTTAGTCTCTCCTGTTACAACATTTACTGGCAA
The DNA here is from genome assembly GCA_019594935.1 of Periophthalmus modestus. Lineage (NCBI taxonomy): Eukaryota > Metazoa > Chordata > Actinopteri > Gobiiformes > Gobiidae > Periophthalmus > Periophthalmus modestus. The sequence goes on along the minus strand of JAIEZT010000012.1, from coordinate 18,014,561 downwards.
TGCATACGCAAACTGGTAGAGCATGCGGCATACAGTGAGCCTTCTGTTGTGTTGTTGTGGGGGGTATCTGTCTGATTCATTCTTACCCCCCACACAGCGTTCGACAGCACGCGGCCTCCTCTGCTATCCTCTGCTCCGACAGCCTTGTTTTGGGTCCAATGTGTGTCTTCTCTGACGTAGGAGAGGCTTGTATTCAGCCAAAGTTTATGTTGTTAAAGTGCTAAAGCATGGCCTTCAGCAGATCAAACCACCCCTATGTGCCGCTGGGGCCAAGGACGCTAAGTTCAGGGTCCAACTGATACTGAGGAGTCCTGCACGCACAAAAAAGAGAATACTGTTGTGAGCATATGATATTATGACAGTTAGATAGATGGTTATATGAAAAAATATGCTATTGACTTAGATTTAACAGGGATATCGCTGTATTAATAAAACAGGGTTGACACATCATCACGCAAACACCACCCTCTGCCCTTGGTCCAGAGGGCTGTTAAAATGTCAAGTGCATAGTGTGGTTCTGGTCCAAAATATGAAAAATCAGGACAGTTGTCATAGCAAACCAAAAATATCTTTTGAATTGAAATAGTCCTTGAAATGGTGCACATTACAAAAAGCTGAAACCCATTCATAAGCAAAACTTTCTAGTCTCAGAAACTGGTTCATTCAAAGTTTGCCTATGAATAGATGTCTGTGTAAATCCTCAGTCGTCCAGGTCTGATCCATGGCAAAAGACGACGTTTAAATCTGTCAACTGGACAAATCATGAGAGTGAAGCAGCGGAATGAGCAGCGAAGCGTCTTCACTCTTACAACGATTTGTCCAGTTGACAGATTTAAACTTCGTCTTTTGCTATACACTATGAATAGGTTTCAACAAAGGGGCATCTGGCTTAAAAAAATCAGCAAGGCACCAGTCAAAAAGAAGTAGTGGGGTCAAGACTCAAAATATGCCATATATAGGGAATATAAGGATACCAGTAGTGCCCAACGAGTCCAATGTAAGTCTGTACCAAAACACTGGGGAACAATGACCTTAAGTTGAGCAGCTTCCAACTGAACATAACATAAGTAGCCCATTATATTTTTAGACATATAAACACTCTGTGATTACAATAGTTCATATGCACCGAGAGAGGGAGCATCGCCTCGGGGGGACAGTGAGAGGAGCTGTTTTTGTGGGGGTATCCCAGTGCAGATGTTTAATGTCCTCTGTTGCTTTTTGTTGCATCAGCACAAGGCGCTCTTTGTGAGTGTAGCGGAGCTAGCGCGGTTTTGTGCGGAGAGCAGAGATGTAGGCCAGGGTAATCTGGGTCACACGAGGGATTGGGTTAGGTGAGTGCAAGACCAGGCCACCAGGTCTGTGGTTAGACTTTTAAAGGGATGAGGACAAAGAAGACATATGTTTACAAATCCTACACCTGGGTTTCACTTTTCTTATTATTTCCTAAAAAACATTATTTAGAAATTCTGATTGCTTAAAAGAATTGAAATGTTTTGAGGAAAATCTCTTCATTGGTGTAAGTTGTTAGCATCTGTTATTACACAATGTCTGTATAAACATCTGGAATGAAAAAGCTGGTTAGCTCAACACCACAGTTCAACAGAATTTAGTGAGAAAGATTTTGGTCATGTTCAATCAAAAAAAATACTGGTAGTTTGTGATCCAGCACTCTTATATATTGCTAAGATTGATTTATTTAACTTTTATAATTAGATCAGGTTACATTTGTTTTCATATTGTTTCCACTAGCCTCCTGCAATATCGGTAAATGGCCATGGTCATGGTTTTATATAGCGTTTTTACACTTTCGCTCAAAGCACTTTACATCAAGAAACCACTCACCCATTTACACACACACACATTTATACACCAGTGTACACAGACACTGGGGTTCAAGGTGGATTAAGTGTCTTGCCGAAGGACACAACAGCAGTAATCATCTGCGGGAGCTGGAATCGCACGTCTGACCTGTGGCTCAGTGGATCTGACCGCTCAATGTTTTAGATCGAAAGTGAGATTTGAAACTTCGGATCAGTTGACGAAAACTCTACCAACTGAGCTACTGTGTTGGTTTTTCTAGCTTGAATGACTTGCTTTCGATCGACGTAACGTAATTATATAATCAAATGGGGTCAACGTTTTATTTTTGGAGTGAAAATTGAGCAATAACAGCCATATTTGAGATTTTATTCAATGTATTAATGGTTACACATAATTTTCCAACAGCATTAGAGACAGATGCTAAGTTGGCACACACTGGGCTGTGATCCTTCTGTATATTCAATTATACTATGAACCTGAGAGAAGCCCAGAACAACAACAGCTCTACAACAGAGCACGGCCCTGTCCTGAAAACACAAACAGAGCAATGTGCCCGATACATGTTTATATATTGTTAATGACAGAGGATCAGTGTGTGGGTCAAATCCCCTGTGTTTTTCATATCAGCTCAAAAGAAGCCAGGGTTTATCCTCACAGGGGACAAATCTGAGGAATGCCTTCAGAATATACAGTCAATGATGTTACATTCTTCCTTGGCTAATTACAGATATTTTGGCAGTTGTGGTGGGGTGAGGTCCGTAAAGTGTGAGTTTTGCTTTAGGGTCAAGTCAAAACCTTGAAAACATAGAAATGCGCTAAAATCTGTCTTAAGTATCAAATGTGAAATGACTAAAATTACCTACAAAGTGCACAAGTATCTTTTTTTACTAATTTTTTTTTTTACTACTTTCTACATTTTAGATACATACAGAAGACATCGAATACATGAAGTAAGATCATAGACTATATATATAAATGAACATAGGTAACTGCTAACCTCCAAATAAAAAGTGAGCATGGGCGCAGTTCCAGCTACACTGACTCTGGCTCCAATTCACTTTCTATGGAAAAACACCCCTTTTCTCTGTAACTGCTGCAGTGAGCCTCATCATTTTGGTCTTAAACTGTTAATATTAACCTGCTTACATGATCCTGATATTTTTATTTCACTATTGCAATAAGTTTGATTGACAGCATTGCTAAGCGCCGCAGCTAAAGCAGCAGTGTGGGTGAGAAGGGGCGTTACCTTCAAAAGCCTCACTCTGGATTGGCTCTTTGGTTGCTATGATACTCTTGGCCGGATTTCCTAATTTGCAACTTGACTCCAAATTCGTCCCTATAACCGTAGCCTCGATGAGCTTCATTTGACTGGAGCCGGACGCTATGGGTGACGTCACGCTCACTTAGTCCACTTCTGTATACAGTTTATGAGTAAGATGTTGTGGAATTATGTAGTAAAGGGGAAAAAAAATCTCTACTAAATATTTTACGACAAAGCAAAGGGTGGCTACTTTGCTTACTTCATATATTTGATGTTTTTTGTATGTATATAAAATGTAGAAAGTAGTCAAATTAAAGAAATAAAAACATTGAATGAGAAGGTGTGTCCAAACTTATGAGTGATAGTGTAAATACTATGTCAATGTTGAATACTTTTTGAGCATCAGAACAAAAACTTTCTATTTTTAAATGTAGCCACACTATAGGAAGTGATTATGTACTACCAAAACTGCCATTACATACATGATTTTTCAGTCTTAAATGACTTTTTAAACGTGCAACAAAAAGCGCCGACCACAGACACGAGGAGAATTGGATGAGATTTTACATTTCCTAGCGCAAAGACAGTAGCGAAGAGACCGCACACCACAAGCTAAAAGTAGTGAGCCGTCAGCTGTTTTTTTTCTAGAATAAAATGACTCACTTTAAGACTCTACAGTATTAGTTTTCAAAGTAATTAAGGCAGCGCTAAACGTTTCAAACCGGATAATAGCACTGTTTTGTGGACTGGGTGTCATTACTTGGATGTTGCCGTGGTGATGTTTTGTGGTTACGAATTTACGATATGACAGAACATCTCACTCAGACACCAAACATGAGCTGCGCTGTGGCTTGGAAATCACACACGAAGATCCCAAATTGGGTCATTGGGTAAATGATCCTGAAGCGTGTGGCGAGCTTTAGTTGTGAACCACATCTCGACTTCCTGTGTTATAATTTCTAAGCTATCCGATGACATGCTTTTTGTGGTTAATCATTTAAGTATTTTAGTTTCCATTAATCTCTGCTTTTGTTTTCAGGAATATGGAAACAATAAATCCGGAGGAATTTAAGACATAATCTGACAAAGAGGGATTAGCACTTTGTAAATAACCATATGGAAGCTACAGATCATGCTACGCTCAGCACAAAATGGGAAAACAATGGAATTACCTGCTTCTGTTTATTTGTGTATTTATGCATTTATAGAAAGAATTTTAAACCCAGAACCCTAAAACCCCAAAATAGTCGATTTGCCTAAATACTTTGAAATGTCTTCTCGGTGGATCCATGCATGTCTTTTGTGAAAATGAAGTAAAGAGGTTGACAAGGATGAGCTGTAATGCCGGCTGACGAAACCCTTTGTTTTGAAGTTGTAATCTGTGTCTGAACCAAAGCAGAGCAAATAATGAATGTATGGAGATTAACACATGCAGCAGATTACACTAAACTCACAGTGGCTTTCTATAGACACAGATCTGCAGGAGCGGGGGGCTAAGGTGGAGTCTTAAGTGTGGGATCAGCTCAGTACACAGGCCGGATGTGGTTGAGTGATCTAAAGTCAAACTGGAAATACTTGAAGAGATTTTTATACTAAAATATAGTACAGTGCAATGCTAATACTGCCATGTTAGCTTGACTGTCTCTGAACTTGTGGAAGGCAATATGAAGCTAATGTCTCATATGTACTAAGGATGAACAATTTGGCTTTTTCTGTTGCGATACCGATACTTTGACTTTAAGTAATTGCTGATACCCGATATCGACCGATGCCACGGCAGAGACTGAAAATATATATATAAATTTTTTTTTTTAAACACAAATAGTGTGACATAAAACATGATCCAAATGTGGTTTATGGCTACAGAACAACTTTGTAAAAATACAAGTTTAATATTACGAGACGTTTGAGGCCATGATTGGTGAGTAAATCATCTTATTACACCAATTTATAGACCAAAATGGGATGTCGATTGAACAAATACCTTGGAACCGATGTTCAATCCCTAAACGTGTTCAATATCGGCACAGATATCTGATATCAGTGTTGTATCGGTGCATCTCTAATACAGACAACATTATACAGAGAGGAACTGTAGCACATCGAGTCTAGGTTTATCATATGAAACGTGCTACTTAACAGAAATTATTATTATATTTTAACATTTGTAGTTGGGGTCTGCCACCTGCTTGTCTCCACGGAGATGTTGTGGTTTTGCCTGGAATGTTCCACAGTAGGGAATTAAACTGATCTACTTGACTTACATTTATTAAATTACAGGTGTTTATATTGTTAACTGCATACCTTGAAAAACATGCATGCAGTCTCTCTTCTCTCCAGATCTGACCTGTGACTTGGCCTGGTGGCATCACATGATTGTCTCCATGACGACAGATAAGTTTAATGCCGTACTGTGAAACATTTCAGCCAAGCAATAACACCAGAAAAGTTACATAGTGCAAGAAATTGAGAGGTCTGTCTACATTAGCTTAAAGGTCTACACTAGTTTACACATTACAAGCTGCCTCCCTGCTAGCGTGCTAAAAACACACAACTGCACAGCTCTCATGCCCATAATCCTACTTCAAAACCAGCAGAACTCCAGCACACAGATGCCAGGAGAGGGTCACGGGGAGTGCACGCCCCTCGGAGGACGCTGACTCTCTGGGCAGTTTGGGTGGTTGACGTCCTCCGGCAGGTTTGGCTCATCTCACACACTTGTGCTCGCAGCTGTTGTGGTTGAGCACTCACAGAAAAAGGCCTCACCAGGGATCCCCTCAGCTGGCTCTGCTCCCTGACCACGTGGGCCGCCCAAAACGAATGGAATCAGTGGTATGTGTCCTCCGCTCCTAAGAAATTCCAGCGAAGTCTCTCAAATCAAAAGAGTCAGTGGAGAGAAAAGCAGATGCAAAATGTAAAAAATATTGCTCTAATGTGGTCAGGCTGCCCACGATCTGCACACAAGTGACTGCTGTGCTACTGTAATGTGGGCCAGGGGTTGAAGTTACCAACTACTAATACTCACGTTACTGTAACTGAGCAGATTTTGGGGGCATTTGTACTTTTTAAAATATATTTTCAAACATGCACATGCACATTTAAAAGTCCCATTCATTCCAACGCACAGCTGTCACACTGCTGTCTCTGCTCCTCTCTCTCCAATGACACATATAACAGCCCTCCATCGCTTGCTCCTATTGGCCAGAGCACAGAGAATACAAGTACTATGGTTTAAAACTACTTGAAATGAAGTACTAATGATTTGAAAATAACTATTAACATACTTTGAGTGTTATGTTTCATGCACCCTCTGTATTTTTTACTTAAGTACAATTTTGGCAGCAGCTGAGTACTTTTTTAAGCTAAGTAAGGCTAAGGGCTAGTTATTCTCTCAATCAGAAAACACTCTGTTCCACCTTGTGATGTCACGTGGTAATACAGTGTACACTGTGTTTTTAAACTCCACACACCTTCACTAGAATCATTTGGATAATTTCAGACCTGGAATTGCCAACCTTCACTGAACTAAAGGTAAAAGGTAGGTGTTAACTTGAAAACTACCACTTCATGACATCATTAGGTGGAACAGAGCATTTTGAGCTTTGGAGATGTAGGCAGACTAATAATAAAAGGTAAATCAAACATGTGTGAATGAAACAAAACACAACTCCAGGTATGTTTTTGATGAGGTAACAACAGTATTACATGGCTTAAAGCTCACAAGAGTCAGTTTTGTGCAGTATAAAGTACATTTTAAAGTACATTTTGATTCATGGGAGCACTATCTTCTCCATAGCAGCCAATTATTACCACAGTTCTAATCCATTTCTATATATTTGTACATATTATTTTGTCTTTGAAAGCAATCGTACAGTAATGGTGTGTTTACAAGTTGGGATCAGCTCCACATTTCCAGTATATGTTGGAGTTTCCGCACATTTCATCCAAATCCCTGTTGCTGTAAATCTGCTTAGCTTTGAGCAAACTGTTTGTATGTGCCCAGCCTCAGAGCGTGACCGTGCTCTCCATGGGGTCCCTGTACTCCTTTCTTGGCCTAATGAGCTTGATCTGCATTAAACATGAGTGAGTGCTGGAGTGGGCCCTCAGGGGGTCTTCACCACGTCCCCTTTGAATAACATTGACCAAGCAATTAATCCCCGAACTAACCATCTGATAAGCAGCTCATTATCTGGGCTAACACACACACGCCCGGAGGTTTATGTGGAGACTGGAGGTGTAAGACCAGAACCGTGACTTTACAATGGGGATTCACACCTTGTACAAACTGAAATATCAAGACCAGATGGTATAGATTTAAAATGCCTGACTGGATATGTTCAGGGACCACTGTCATCTACATCAAATTTGACATACTTTAAAGAGCACTGCGTAACTTTGGTGAAGGAGGACCTGCTTGTCTCCATAGAGATGGTATGGAGCTCAACAGTCCCGTCCACTTCAAGGTTGGCTCCGGCTCTGGATGTAAATGTTCCTTTCATTTTTCCATAGACCTTTGGAAAAGTCAAGTATTTAGAGTTCAAAGGCATCATGGAGGCTTACCAGTTACATGCTAACCGGCTACATGTTAACAAGCTACGTGCTAACCAGCTACGAGCTAACCAGCTACGTGTTAACAAGCTACGTGCTAACCAGCTACGTGTTAACAACCTACATGCTAACCAGCTATGTGTTAACAAGCTACGTGCTAACCAGCTACGCATTAATAAGCTATGTGCTAACCAGCTACGTGTTAACAAGCTACGTGCTAACCAGCTATTTGCTAATCGGCTATGAGCTAACCGGCTACGTGCTAACCAGCTACGTGCTAACCAGCTATGTGCTAACCAGCTACGTACTAACCAGCTACATGCTAACCAGTTACATGCTAACCAGCTACGTGCTAACCAGCTATGTGCTAACCAGCTACGTGTTAACCAGCAAAGGGCTAACCAGCTACGTGCTAACCAGCAACATACTAACCAGCTACGTGTTAACCAGTTACGTGTTAACCAGCTATGTGCTAACCAGCTACGTGCTAACCAGTGACGTGTTGACCGGCTACATGCTAACCAGTTACGTGCTAACCAGCTACATGCTAACATATATCCATAACACAGTTGTTTTCAGTCTAAAAAGCACCTTTAAAATGGTATATATTTACATTTTCTTCATTTAAAAATATCTTACAGGTTTAAAATTTGCAAAACAGTGTGGTCGTTAGCTTACCATGTAGATGATGAGTCCTGAGCAAGCTTTCAAACTTTAAACATAATTTTTTATGTTAATCTAGGAAAAAAAATAATGGGAATTTTACTTTTTGGAACTGACGTGGTCACTGTTGAGCTCCATTGCTTTACCTCGAATGTTCCTGAGTATATAAGGCAGTGTCCAGCAGTAATCTGACCAGAACTGAAGAAGCGGCTTGGATGAGCAGCGAAACGTCTTCACTCTTACAATGATTTGTCCAGTTGACAGATTTAAACTTCGTCTTTTGCTCCTGCTTGCTCTGGCCCCTCTCTCTCTCTGGTACTTTAAGCCTTCTTCCACTTGTCCTCTAATGTAAACACTCTTTCTTTTCTGAGAGCACATGCCTTCTAGGAAACACTGCTGTTGTTGAAGCCTCCGATCTTCTTGTTAGCGCCTCCTCTCTGTGTTTATCCGGGTGGGCTCATGGGGTCAGAGCGGGTGTCAGACTGAACAGATTCATTAAAACACTGCAAATATACGAAGGGAGGAGTCTGTCAGCGAGCGGCCTGCCCCATCTTCATCAGTAGGAGCTGTGGTAGACTTAAGAATTTCCCTATGCAAACTGGCTTATGTCTTGTAAGCTCCAAGGGGCTTCAGCTCATGTAACCAGATAAAACATATTTGTCTCGAGCGCCAGAGAGTATTGAAACAGGCATAGGTGAGATTACTGTGGCCAACGGCTGGAATAAAGAAGGAGTTTGTAGATTGGTTTAAGGATAATGGATGGTCTTAAAGTCAGTTGCTAGTGCAGCTCATGATCACTCATGAAGCTGAAGGTCTGGCAGTTGGAGAGTGACCAGCAAACCAGAAGTTATACAGGCCTTTTGGTGCAGTCAAATCAATAAGCTAACACACTTTTAAACAAAAATTAGAAACTACAGAGATTGTAAGGAGATTCATTTAAATTTTTGGCTGAATTTTAGGCAATATTTATTTATTTTTTTCTCATAAAACCGCAGTAGCTCATTTGGTAGACTGTTTATCCACTGATCTGAAGGTTGCCGGTTCGAATCCCGCTCTTGACATAAACATTATTGATTGAGCGGTCAGATCCACTGACCCGCAGGTCGGTGGTGCGATTCCAGCTCCCACGGATGATTTTGTGTCCTTGGGCAAGACACTTAACCCACCCCATCTTCAGTGTCTGTGTACTCTGGTGTGTGAATGTGTGTGTGAATGGGTGAGTGGTTCCTTGATGTATTTTGACTACTTTCTACATTTTATATACACACAGAAGATATCAGATACATAAAGTAAGATATATGGAATTATGTAGCAAAAAAAAAACATTAAATAACTACTTTTTTTTTTTTTTTTTTCCCCTTTCACTGTAGAGGTTGACATTGGCGTTTTGCGGGTACTATTTAACGAAGCTGCCAGGTGAGGACTTGTGAGGCGTCTATTTCTCAAACTCGAGACTCACACTTCTCTTTCTACTCTGGTTAGAGCCTGTTTGTGCTGTTCTCTGAAGGTAGTACACACCGTTGTAGGAAATCTTCAGTTTCTTGGCAATTTCTCGTATGGAATAGCCTTCATTTCTAAGAACAAGAACAGACTGTCGAGTTTCACGTGAAAGTTCTCTTTTTCTGGCCATTTTAAGCGTTTAATTGACCCCGCAAATGTGATGCTCCAGATACTACTGATGCTACTTTTATAGCTTCTATAACCAGCTAAACTGTGCTAACGTGATTGCACGAGGGTTTTCTAATCACCCATTAGCCTCTGACACAATGAGCAAACACATTGTACTGTTGCTAGAAATGGGCTTCTAAACACTTCTGTAGATATTGCACCAAAAAACAGAAATTTGCAGCTAGAATAGTCATTTACCATATTAACAATGTATAGAGTGTATTTCTGATTAGTTTAAAGTTATCTCCATTGAAAAAACAGTGCTTTTCTTGCAAAAATAAGGACATTTCTAAGTGACCCCAAACTTTTGAACGGTAGTGTATATACATTTACATATACATACATGTACACAGATGCACGGGAGTCATGTGTCTTCAGTGCGAGCTTTGTGCCGCTGCTGCATGTGAGAGGCCTGCTTCACGTCACACATTTCCATTCATGACGCACTCCTCCACCTACTCACCCTCTACCAGTTACCAGTCCAGGATTCCCTCTCCAAAACCCACCAACGGCTCGTCCTTCGTGCCTCTAACTAATGGGGCCAAAGGTCAAGTTCCAACCACGACCTTCACGATGTTTTTAACGAGATAACATCCATTTCACCTAACCCGAGACATCTGCTTGTTTTTCAGTTAGACAAAGGGACCTTCTCAGAGTTCCCTGAAGCGCTCTTCGGTATCGGAGTACACACATAGCCACAGTCTCAGTACGTGGATAGTGTGATATAGACTCGGGCTAAGCAGCTGGTTATCTCCCATGTTTTGACCTGGGTGCCCTGTGTCCGGCTGTGGTTGTTCCTGCACCCTGATAGTGGACCATCAATCAGGGAGAAAGAGGAAGTCATGCGAGCAGGCCTCACTTATCAGCTCAAACCTCACAACAACTCTCAGAAAGATGTGGAGCTGTTTGAAGTTGTTCTCTACGGAAGTAAAGTACTGTGTTCCTTTAACTTCATGGCACTGTACCCAATTTTTGCTCTTCAAAATGGTGAAAAACTGAACCAGTTCATTTTAAACGGTTTGCAGTGGTCCAAAGTTATCAGAGCATCCTAATTATTCACCATGGTAAGTTTATAAGACTCTTTTCAGAACTCACGAGCGGAGTATTGCAGAGACAAAAGCTTACAACAACTAGCATGCTAACGTGGAATCGAAAGGTTTTACGATTAGATTAGATTAACTTCAAGGTGCTTTACCCAAGTTTTACTCTCCAAAATGATGAAAAACAGAGCTAGTAAACGGTTTTCAGTGGTCCAAGGTTATTCCTGACTTACCTTATGCATTCAGAGCATCCTAATTATTAACCATGATGAGTTTATAAGAGCTTTTCAGAACTCTCCGAGACCAGAGTAGAGTTTTGCTGTTACGATGAAGGTAACAACAACTAGCATGCAAACAGGCACTTTCTGATTATCGGAAAAGTAAACGGCTTTTTAATTAGATGCAATTAGATGTTTACTCCTGGTTTAGTCCTGGTTTAGTTGTGGTTTAGTCCTGGTTTAATTGTGGTTTAGTCCATGTTTAGTCCTGGTTTAGTCCAGGTTTTTGTCCTGGTTTAGTCTTGATTTAGTTGTAGTTTAGTCCATGTTTAGTCCATGTTTAGTCCTGGTTTAGTCCTGGTTTAATTGTGGTTAAGTCCATGTTTAGTCCTGGTTTAGTCCAGGTTTTTGTCCTGGTTTAGTCTTGATTTAGTTGTAGTTTAGTCCATGTTTAGTCCTGGTTTAGTCCTGGTTTAATTGTGGTTTAGTCCATGTTTAGTCCAGGTTTTTTTCCTGGTTTAGTCTTGATTTAGTCCTGTAGGCCTTTTAGTCCATGTTTAGTCCTGGTTTATGTTTAGTCCTGGTTTAGTCCTGACTCTGGGCACCAGCAGGAGGCCGGTCCCTGAAGTCCTCAGACTGTGAGATGGTTCATCTCATGAGAGAGATACTATTGGGTGCTGGGTCATGGAGAGACTTATTCACAGGCAGAGCTGCTTTAAAGTCTGTTCTCTGAGCCACAGGAGCCAGAGCAGAGACCTGAGCACAGCACATACATAATTTGTATGTGATATTTTTACTTGGTAACTTTTTAACTTAAGTAAAGACATTTTGTACTTCTTCCATCACTTGTTTTGGATGATGTTTTTATGATAAGTGCACACAGGCTTATCTAAAGGGAATGGTGACAGAGAGGGTCACTGTGTCCACACCATAATAACAAAGGGCACATTCTGTCACAAATCTGCAAATCATTATCTGCAGTGTGGACTTCTGTAACATGTTTTGTAATGAAATGTTGCTGTTGGTAGCAATATACAATTTGCAGAATCAAGACCTTATATAGCTATTTGTTTTATTTGTTTTTTGTTTGTATTGTATTTTGAACAGGGCACCCATGACGAAGAGAGTCTGGGTGCTCTCACTGGGTTACCCTGAATGAATAAAGATAAGGAAAGAAAGAAATACTTTTTTATAGGTATATTCCCCAAGAATATCAGCAGTACAGTCTCCTGACTTAACTATAAAACTCAAGAGTTGGCTCAGTTTGTCTCCCTTGAGATTGCCTGAAATTTTCTACAGTATGGCATTAAACTCTGAAGTATATAAATGCCAAATGGTAAAAGTTTTAGAGAGCACTTTTCCACCTTCAAGTCACTCAAAGCATCAAGGAACCACTCACCCATGTCAAGAGCGGGGTTTGAACCGCCAACCTTCGGATCAGTGAACAAAACGCTCTACCTACTTAGCTACTGTCACCCCATGTATGAAGCCAGAACTTAAAATCTAATACAAATGTAACCGTGTAGGAGCCAGAGGTCCAGGCAATGAACTGCTGAACTAATCCCAGTGATATGTGTCCCATATGTTTGTCCAGTGTACACTCAGAGCAGCTGTGTACGGGGCCCCTCCCTCTCCTCACCCTCTCAGCTGCGACAGATGTAAGCACCCTCAACAGCTGGGCCTCACCTGTCGGCCTGGGCTAATGAGACTTGAGATGTCACCGGGCGTCCAGCAAAGACAGGGGGCCTTTTGAGAGGAGAGGGGGGGGGGGTACAAATACACTGATGCCTCTCTGACCGCACAAAGACGCACTACATGACTTGGTGACACGCTGACCTGCTTTTGCTGTGTACAATATTCGGCCTCCGGCTCTAATCCCCCGGGCTCTGGGAGGTTTTAAGACTCCGATGATGCGAACAGACAAGAGAGATGATAGTGCGGGGTCACCTGTTGCTCAATACAGAAACAGTGTTCGTTAGTGCAGGCATAGCTGTTTTCAAGTAGTTTTTAGTAGTGTTAGTAGTGTCTAGTATATGTAGTATTATTTAAATTACATTAGTTATGCCAAAAACATGATCCAATGTCAGTTTTACAATACAGTTGAAATCATGAGTTTACATACACTATATAAAAAGACACAAAAGCTTTTTTCTCACTGTCTGACATGAAATTAGACTAAACTTTTATTGTTTTAGGTCAATTAGGATTTTTAGACAAATGCTAAAAACTGCTTCACATAGAAGTCAATAAAAAATAAATACAGATAAAATGATAAATAGGAAAAGAACAATAAAACACCAACATATCCCGTCTAGCTAGTATTATATCAAAAATCATGGCAGAAAAGGAACACCGTAGCTGGTCCATTTCTTCTGTTATATCATAGTGAAAAATGCCCCAACAACAGCTCATGAAAAGTTATAGTAAAAGGTGAGGTTGTATGGTAAACACGAAAAACTCCTACATTATCACCTAATGATGTCACAAAGTGTTACCAGAGCCTTTTCAGTGCTGGAGACAGTGAAAGTATTTATTTATTTTTTTTGTTTTTTGCTACAGGATTACTCAGCTGATGTGAACAACACAACTTTAGGTATGTTTTTGCCGACAAAGCAACGTTATAATTTAAACCTAAACACATAGTTGCTGTAGCATTACTGCAGCCCTATACTCCACCCAGAGCCCTGAGGTCAGCTGACCAGCTCCTACTGGCTGTGCCCAAAGCCAGGCTCAAGACCAGAGGTGACGGAGCCTTTTCTGTGGCTGCACCCGGACTATGCCTGCGGCACCCTGCCCTCTGCCAGATCCTCTGAGTCTTTACACAGTTTAAGGGTCCTATATTTGGCAAAATTGACATCTTCTCCCTGGCATTTAATACTAGCTAGACAGGATATCTCAGTCTTTTATTGTTCTTTCTGTATGTATAATATCATCTGTATATTTGTTTTCTGTTGACTTTTATGTGAAGCACTTTGAGCAGCTGAAGTTGTAAATGTGTTGAATTAGATTGAATAGTCAGAATATTGTCTCTTTAACACATGATGCCAATAAAAATGAACATTTGTTTTGAGGTCATCTCCAAACACCTTGTTATTTACACATAGTGAGTGACTTATTGTCCTTATCTTCATCACCGCAGAGGCCCTGAGGTTCCCCAACATGCCTAAATAGATTTGTGTCAATGTGCAACGCTTTTAGTCCAACTCTTATCATTGTTTATGTTTGGAGTCGATTCTCTCCAGCGAACACAAACAGTCATTGTCGCGCAGCTGCCGAGTTTCTCTACAAGTAACAAAGCGCTTAATGACAACCTTTATTCTCGAAAAACAAGCCTCCTCTACCTCCCTCTGGCTCGCCTTCTTCAGACCCACGCCCTTAAAACAGTGTGCACGTGAGACCGAGGTGCCAAACTGCAAAGGAGATAGGCGAAAGAAAGAGATGAAAGGAAGGAGAGGGTGCTGTATGTACTGCGAGCTGTTCAAACGGAGGATAAGAAAAGATGAAAAAGCAGAGAAAGAGGAGACAGAGGGGAGACGGGCGAGGATACTTTTTGATGTGGTTTGTGCAGTGCTGCAGATGCCGCTGCACTCGCTGAACTCAAACTGTAGGCTTAACGCTATAGTTGTCATTATCAGGGCCGGCCCTAGTTTTCACTGGGCCCTAAGCCGAATTTGTCCCTGGGGCCCCCGACAGCGAATGCCTCCTGGCTCAGCTATTGGTGATTCACATTTGACAACATTATGACTCTGCTCTCATCACCTTGACCTATTGTATTTGTATTTATATGACCAACATCAGACTGAAAACAGGACATTTTTTCTTCATTTCTGGTGGATTTTAATATGTTCCAGTTGGCGACAGTGGGTTTAAATTGACATTATAAAGGGCCCTTGCACCTGACAAAAAAACAAATGTAGCAGCAGCAGATATTTTGCTACTACAAATATAAAACAAATGTAATTGTTTTAGATGAATATTTAGGCTGTGTCCAATCAAAACTTGATATATTATTTTCAATGTAAACGTATGGACTCTTGGGGGCCCCCTAGTGGCCTTGGGGCTCTACGCAGCTGCCTAGTCTGCTTATGGGCTGGGCCGGGCCTGGTCATTAAAATGAATAGGCCGCTTTCTTAATTGTCTTTTACATTGTTATAATTATTATGTTTATTACTGTTCCATCGAATACAAAGAAGATTTCTAGACAGCAAAGATACACATACTGTCATTATGGCGACTTATGTGAAATAGCAAGTCTGCAATACAAATACTGAATGTCTGTGTAATTACTCAGTTGTCTAGTGTAGTATAGTGTGTTTTGTCACTCGTCCAAGTAGCTTCTTCTGTTCTGGTCATTATGATGAATAGGCCACTTTTTTACATTGTTATGGGAAGTTATTGTTATTACATAAATACTGCATATTTGTGTGATTCCTCAGTTGACCAGTTGTTTTTAAGGTGGGTATGTTTTGTCACTCAAGTCGCTTCCTCTGTTCTGACAGGGTTCTGGTAACTCCAACTTAATACTTGAGGCTTAATCATAAAGTTGTCACACCTGGTAATTATGAAGAATACACTGCATTCTTTTCCAGTGAACAGTCAGGTCAGTTTTATGCTGGCTTTTGGAAATACAGCTCCCACAGATGAATGTCGGGGTTGTGTCCTTGAGCAAGACACCTCGCCCCTGCTGCCTGTGTACAGTGGTGTGTGGGAATGGGTGTTGTTTAGTGTATTGCATTATCAAACCTCTATTACTTCCCTTTTGACGAAATGACTCACAGTAAAGGAGAATTACTTTTCTCAACATGGCAGGGGAACAAACATGAATGGAATGTTTTTTTTTTTCAGTTTATTGCATATATACAAGAGTAAAAGCAACAAGTTATTATAAATAAGTATACAAATTATTATGAATATACAGTGGTGGAAGAAGTGCTCAAATGTAGATCCTGCAAAAAAAAAAAAAAAGAAAAAAAACTCAAGTAAAAGTAAAAGTATCACATGAAAAATCTACTTAAGTAAAAGCATTAAAGTACATGTTTAAAAATGTACTTAGGTAAAAAAAAAAAGTTAATGTAAAAAAGTAAAAGTACTTCACACAGATTTTAAAATCTAATAAAGGTTTTGATATATAAAATTGTTCTGAATTTTGAGCAAAATTTAAATTGACCGTTTTTTTTCAGCTGTTTTTATTTATATATTTTTATTTGCTCAGATTATGAACGTGTTAATTATACACATCCATACAAGGAACCAGACAGAAACTAAAATTAGACGTGACAGGAGTGAATGATTCATATCGATAATTGTACTTCTTTATAAATGGATAACATGTAATTAGCTTATTTATTTGTAAAGCTTTCTGTTGATTTACAATTATATTTGGGTTGGTTTTATTTCACTTACAGCAATGACTAAAATATTTTTCATATAAAATGTTGTGAAAGTATTGTGTAATCTACGAAACCTATTCATTATGTCATAATAGACTCGAATAACACCTGAAACCACTGTCCAAACAAACTTTTTCCTCTTCAAATAGCTATAAAATGACTGGTTGACTTCATAATCTCTTTGTATCAACAGTTTCTCTGAATTTTAAATCCGTCTAGACCAAACTATGCATCCTCTAGCCATGCAACTAGATATTTTTTCTCATACCAGACCCAAACTCTTGCATATGTTGAAATATTGCTGATTACTTTAATAATCCATGCTAACTTTTCACCTTTTTTCTTAAGTTAAAATAGTTTGCAGTCTTAAACACATATTAGCATGCTGGCAATTCAATTCAATTCAATTTGTTAACGGAAGGCTGGTAACAAATTGACCTTTGACCTTATGGAGTGTGCCAGCAGTAAACTGAACCTCTCTTAAAGTCCTATTGTTATGCAAAGGCAATTCCCAGTTTATTGCTCTATAACTGTAACTCTCAGATAGCTTTCCCAACTCAACCATTATAATTCAAGAGTTAGTTGAGTTTTGTTGGCCAATAAAAAAATCGTTAACACCTTTTAACAAAGCCGGCGTAGCCTTTGTTTTAACCCGGGCTCCAATCACATGCTAATACAAACACACGCACAAGCATAAGGTTGTTTTGTCCAAGCGTACAAAAGACAATGTCCACAACATCTGGGACTTGATAATCACTTTGTTGGTGCTACCTTAAATCCTCCTACACTCCAAAGCAGAAATCCCCCCACAAATATGTTTTAATGAGCAATAATACCGTCACAATAGCAGTTCAAGCCCCTGTGTTTTAATCCCAGCTCTGCGTGTTTTTAGTGTGCGGACCCATATGTTGGCCCCTTTGAACTCATTAGTGAAGGATTTGCATAGGAGACAAAAATGCCTTAAACATAAAGGATTGTGGGGGATTATATCAGTGCGGTTGTTAAAAGGTATTCATTTTGTGCTTCTTGGATGGATGGGATTTGGTCAGAGTCATGAACGCTGAGGTGAGGCTTAAAAAGCAAACAAAGACAAAGAGTTTGTAACAGCAGAGTTGTTACAGCTACAGACTGTATAAAGAAGCGGACTAAGGGAGTGTGACATCACCCGTAGCGTCTGGCTCCAGTCAAATGAAGCTCACTGAGGCTCGAGCAGTTATAGCGGCGAATTCAGAGTCGAGGTTCCATCTTTTGAATTCCGATCAAGAGTATCATAGCAACCAAAGAGCCAATCCAGAGCAAGGCTGATGAAGGTAACGCCTCTTCCCGCTCGCACCATTGGTTTAACACAGAGTGGGTGCTTAGTAACGCTATCAATCAAACCTATTGCTAAAGCTAGCGAGGATGACCTTGGGGAACGAAGGTGCCCGATTCGTCTGTTGTTAATGTTCATATCTTGATTTACAAACCCAGTAGCAAAATAACATGTAGATCGGGTTAATACGAACATTTTAAGAAGAGTCGAAAGCATGCACAATCATTTTCTATTTGGAATGTGGCGCTAGCAGATTAGCTACATCAGGTTAGCTATGTTGAAAAATACATACGAAAAAGAGTCATTTGTTCAAGTGATTTGTATAACTTACAATCAGGGCCGGCCCAGCCTATAAGCAGACTAAACAGCAGCTTAGGGCCCCGAGGCCAGCAGAGGGCCCCCAAGAGCCCATGTATTTATATTGAAAATCATGATCTGAAAGTTTTTTGTTGTTTTTTTTCTGAAAGGTAAATGGCGCTTGGGTCTTTATACT
Source organism: Periophthalmus modestus (assembly GCA_019594935.1). NCBI lineage: Eukaryota > Metazoa > Chordata > Actinopteri > Gobiiformes > Gobiidae > Periophthalmus > Periophthalmus modestus. Next base: position 17,996,147 of record JAIEZT010000012.1, on the reverse strand, counting down.
AGTCTACATATCCTTCTAAAATGATGTGTTTTATTTCCAGTAGCTAAATATCTGCTGCCTACATTGGTTTTAAGTCAGGCAGTGGTGTGGACAGCTACATGTTTACACCAGTGTAAGGACCCCTCCCCTCCAGGTGTGCTCTGGGTGCGACGCGGCAGCAGAGGGACATTTGAGTGTTTTACAAACTAAAAGACTAAAAGTTAGTGAAGTTGAGCTTGCCGAACAAAGCATGAAGAGTCCAGAGGAAGATTGTTATGGGGAAAGAGGAACTTTTCAGAGAAGACTCGAAATATGTACCACTTTACACCGTGGGACCTGCAGGATAAAAGAGTGAAGCTGGACGTGTATAATTCTGCAGACAGGACACACCTCAGACCTGCAGAGGACAGCAGGTGAGTCTGTTTATTACTTAGGCTGTTTGTGGTTGTGTCTGATCCTTTTGTCTCTAAACATTAGATGATGTGAGTGTAGTTAAAGTTACTGCTCCTGTGTCACATTAACAGAAATCTCTATGTTACGAAAGATCGAATTAATTCCATAGGATTTCCGTAGTATAGCCCACTTTTTCATCTTAGAAATCTTATCTTATCAACTGAAATCGTTGTAGTTAGCACCTGGCTTTAATATTTACCACTTTAACTTTGCAGACTGCGCTCCAAGCTAACTGCTAACGAGCTAACGGCTAACCCGCTAACAATGCTAGCATAACATTGACTGTTGTGTTACTTTTACCAGGGCCACACTTTCACACATATGGACACGCTGTACCTCTTTTAAAAGCTCTAAACCCGCACTATTCAGCTGCTAAATGTCTTTGTTACTTGCAATAACTTAGAAAAACATGCACATGCAAATAATCACCAGCGCCATTTAGCAACATTAGCATGCTACTGTTGTAAACATAAGCACTGTGCTCATATCCCCTGTGAACTATAAAAACATTTAGAGTCCTGGATATTTGTATATTTCATGTGACAGTCACATATGATTACAACTGTGCTTAATGTGCAGAACAGTGAATGTGCAGATTTATGCTCAGCTCAGGGCTCACTCTCTGCGGAGAAACGATCAGTGAGCCTCAAACAAGAGGCAGCACAGTTACAGTGGCTCTTGGTATCGGCAACTTATTGACGAGTATGAGTACTGGCACCCGATACCGGTATCTGTATTTGTGCATCCCTACTCGTTAATTTGCGCATTTACGTGAAATCACAGTATCTATAGCCTGACAATAAACATAAAAATAATGTGATCGTAAAATCCTCTTATTTCATGTTCAGTCCAAATGATCTGATGATTATCAATCTGATGTTATGTCCAGACTGTTTCTCTTATGCAGCTCTTAACTTGGATCATTACTTAGGATTGTTTGAGTGATATGATGTTGAATTAAGTGTACTCTTGCTTAAGTACGTTGTTTGGCTACTCTATCCAGTTTTGCATTTTATGACATAAAGAATTGATACATGTAAGCCCACTTCAACTGGAAAACATTAAAATGCACCAGAAACCAAGAAAAAAATGTCCAGAATTTTAAAATTTCTTTGGCAGATCCTCCTTCCTTGCATGTTTTATACTGTTATACTTGTGGTTATTGCTGTTGTGATCCTCTAGAATTTGCAGTCTTTTTATAAGAGGTTGTGACGGTGTCTTAATGTTGTCAAATATGAATATGGGCTCTGAAGTGGCGAGGGCCCCCGAGGGTAAATACAGCTTAGGGCCCCCTAAAGGCTAGGGCCAGAATGGCTTACAATGTATATTTTGGATGACTTTTGATAGCATGTTTTTAGAATCCCTATAAGGAAAAAATAGTAATCTGTATGTGATGTATAATGCAGAGAAATAGACCCACAAAATTATGAGTCCAACTTGAAAATGAAGTGATTTCCCATTGGCTCTGCAGGACAACATGTGGGTTGGGTTGCAGCTCACATGCAGGACAACTTGTCTCGATTGCAGTCCTGAAATCGATTCCTGGCTCTGATAATTTGCTAAATGCCTCTTACTCATGTTTATATGTTTGTACTGTTCAATAAAATTTGAAGGACAATAAAAGAGATGACTGGCAATTATATTATATTACCATTGCCACCCAAAGATATCATTCTGGATTTGCCTGGCAACTAATTTACTATTCCTGTATTAACTGAAACCACTGTTGCTTTTTTAAGTCTCTTTCTCTTTGTCTCTTTGTGCAATAAAGACATTCTGATTCGGATATAAATAACACTCCCAGTTAAGTTGTATTACTGGATCTATGAAGGAAGGAAGTAGCTATTTAAATCTAACTTCTTCCTATCGGCCATAAAATCGTTGGCACATTGCTGGTTTTCACATGAGGGAAATTTTTGTCACGTGTGTAGATTCAGAATGCATTGAAGCAAAGTGGTTGTCAGTGGTACTTTTTCTCGGTTTGCGCTTGATAGAATGTTTTTTTTTTTTTTTTAAAACCAGACACTGCGCGCTCATTTAGTGTTTCATTTAGCTTACAATATACTTTAAAAGGGAAAAAACAAAGGTATTTACAAAAGAGTCCATATTACACTGTTTTCTGATCTATTTTATAATGTTGTTTTCCTCATCACAAACAGACCTGCAGTTGTGTTTTATTTCATTTGCACACAAACCCTGCATATTTAGGCGGAGTTCTTCTCTCAAATTGAAAACACTTTGTTCCAGCTTGTGATTTCATGTGGTAATACAGGAAGTGTTTACTGTGTTTTTTTTATCTTCTCAAGAATCATTTGAATCATTTCAGCCCTGGACTTGTCAATCTTTACAAAACAAAAGGTAAAAGGTAACATGAAAACTACCACTTCATGACATCACAAGGTGGAACAAAGCTTTTTGAGCTTTGAGTAACTTTATTATTAGTCTGTCTACACCTCCAAACATGTGTGAATGAAATAAAACACAACTCCAGGTATGTTTTTCGAGGAGGTAACAACATTATAACATGGCTTAAAGCTCACATAAAGCTCACAAGTGTCAAGTTTATGTAATGTAGGACCTTCGAATTAAAGTTTCATAACATCTGTAGATCTTCCTGCTTAGTACATCAAACTTACAATATATGGGGGAAATTTTGTTGGGAATAGGTGCAAGTTCTGTTTTTTAATATAGCACAACCACTCTATAAAAAAAAAAAACAGCCAAATCCTAGACATTACACATTCTGCCAAGTTTACGCTCTGTGGCTCGCCTGTCTATATTTAGCAGAAGCCTGGTCTAAAAATAGCACGGGCTCTCCCTATTTAAAAACCTTTGCCTTTCGTTCGGGGCTGGACTTCCTGCTCAGCCAAAGTTCAAGCCCACATTTTTCCAGGTCTTATTCTTTGTGCACAGTCACCGTGACAGAAAAATCCACGTCACCAACAATACAACCTCAGTCCCCTCCGGCTCTTGATACCTGTAATTCTCTACAGGCTAAGCTCTGATAATAAGACGTCCTGCCCTATTGTTTACACCATATGGGCTATTTTTAGGTGTGGTGACATAAATAGCTTTAGGTTTTGGTGTTTTGAGCATACTGATGTAATGGGCGAGGCGAGGAGGTGGTGAGTGCGTAAACAAACCGGTTTCAAGTCTTATTTTTGGAAAGGGCAATCCTAAAAACTGGTATTTAAGCTTAAGGCCACTGGTGGAGCCGTGGGAGAAAAATAACAATCTCTGGAGCTTATTTTAGGTGTGAAATGTTATGCGTATGTTGAGGGTTTGTGACGTATAGTGTGACTTCAGAAATATGGAAAGTCTTGCAACCAAGTAAACAATGCAGCAGGAATCTGGTGGATAACCTGAGCTTTTTTTCTCACTGTTTGACATGAAATCAGATTAAACCTTTCCTGTTTTGGGGCAATTAGGATTAGCAAAATTATTTCTATTTGCTAAATGCCAGAATAATGAGAAAGAGATTTAAAAAAAAAAAAACAAATTTTCATTAATTTCATACAGTTTTTACTACTATTATGCATTTAAATAATTTGTGAAACCCCAGATGATGATGATGATGGTATGTCTTTGGAAGCTTGTAATAGGTTTACTGACAACACTTGCGTAAAGTACAGGCACACCTTTGGATGTCTGTAAAGGCACACCTGAAACACACTGCTTCTTTGTGGAACATAATGTGAAAGTCAAAAGAAATCAGATAAGGAAGAGAACTGTGGACTTGCACAAGCCTGGTTTATCCTTGGGTGCAATTTCCGAGATGCCTGAAGGTGCCACCGTGGGAAAGTCCAACCATCATACTGCTCAGAAGAGACGTGTTCTGTGTCCTACAGATGAACATGCTTTGGTCTAAAATGTGCTTATCAACCCAAGAACGAAGCAAAAGACCTTGTGAATGATGCAGAAGCTGGGAAGAGTGTGCCATTCTCCACAGTGAAACGAGTACCAGTGGGCTAAGTGTCTTGCCCGAGGACACAAGAGTATTCATCTGTGAGAATGCACCGCCAATCCCGTGTGACAGGGGATCTGACCGCGCTACCGTATTGATATAGTCTGAACTACATATTTAAACTCTGTCATTACTTGTTTCCTGTGCATTTTGAAATTAATATTCTGTAATAATAATAATGCATTGGATTGATATAATGCTTTACAGTGCATTTTTCATTCACTCCACACTGGTTGGTTGCAACTTCAGCCCCCTCCAACCACCTCCAACACTCACACTCACATACACACACAAAACATTAAGGCAACATGGGTGAGGTGTCGTGCATAAGGACACAACGACAGTTAGCACCTAGAGACACAGCCCCCCACTGTGGCTCTTCATATTCCCGGAAGTCCGTGATCCAAGTACTAACCATGGCCCAACCCTGCTTAGCTTCTGAGAATTGACAAGACTGGGCATTGTCAGGCTGGTATGTAACATTAGCTTTATAAGATTTACAATTTAGAAGAATGTATTAATATACTGTACTATGTGTATGTTAGGAGCAGTACATGGATGTAATGAACAGTGGCACAGTGGGATAATTTCTTGCCCCTATTGGAAATCTACAACCCATAGACTGTGTAAAGAAGTGGACTAAGTGAGTGTTATGTCACCCATAGCGTTCGGCTCCAGTCAAATGCAGCTCATGGAGGCTAGAGCAGTTATAGGAGCAAGTTTGGAGCCGAGTTCCACATTTGGAATTCCAGCCACGAGTATCATAGCAACCAAAAAGCCAATCCAGAGCGATGCTGTTGAAGGAAATGCTCCTTTCTGCCTGCACCACTGGTTTGGCAGGGAGCGAACGCTTAGCATCAAAAACCTGTTGCTGACGCTCAGGGTCAAAATAACGAAATAAAAACACCAGGATCATGTAGAGTGGGTTAATATGAAATTTTTAAGACCAAAATGACAAGCCTGACAGGAGCAGTTACAGAGGGAGGGGCGACAGTTTTTCAATAGAAAGTGAATTGGAGCCAAAGTCGATGGAACGTGGCGGCTAGCAGGTTAGCTCTGTCCATTTATATGTACAGTGTATGCTTCAAACCCAAAGATTTTGAACTATGTAGGGCCATTGTGTTCTCTGGCATGCAGCTTCATTAATTTGCTTTTGCGTAAATGAATGTGTCTAGGACTCATGGTGTAAATGCATGAAAAACAGAATATCAAACCGTTTTAGTGCTCTGTTTATAGTTTTCAGTTAAAAACGTTGCGCAAAATTGACTTTCATGTGCCAGAAATGTGCGTTTTATGATCTTGTATACAGATGTGTTAGCTGTGTGGCGGCGGCCTCAGAATTGCTTCATATTCTGAGCTTTGTTTCTTCTATCAATAACTTTGTATATGAAATCACACAGGGAACTATTCATCACTGTTCATCATCCTGGCATTGATATAACCAAACACTCACACCCCATCTCTTCCTCTTATCTGTTTCCAAGTTTACACCACATGAAAAGGAGTAGGCCCTTCATTCAACCACAATCACTAATTACATTACAGTTGTATATGCTAACGAGGATTACTCACTACATCAGAGGACTGTGATGGTTTCACACGTGCTCAGAAGCAACACGAATTCTAATGCTTTCTATACCAGGAACCATGGGCACATTCTTTGTCCTCAGCTCACCCACCAGAGCAGAAAGCCGGCTTGTCATTGCGAAAGTTTCACTGCTCGGAGGGGGAATTTATGGAGAAGCTAAGATTTTATTTGAAACTGCGGCACGTGAAAATCCAGTTCCTTATGGTTCATTTTCTGTTACTGTCAACATGAAAAGAAACCACAAAGAACAAGAGCAGCAATCTGAGAAGTATATGTGTGGGAACAGTAAAACGTGTGAACAAAAAGGTTTGAGCTACACAGAAGTTACAGAGAGTTTGGCAGCAGCTTTTCAATGTAAAGTGAATTGGAGCCAGAAGCGCAGCCTGTGATCACTTCGTATTTGGAAAGTGGCGGCTAGCAGGTTAGCTATGTCCATTTATATACAGTCTATGATGACAACTCAAATCTTTTTGAACAATATTTATTTTAGCTACCCCATCTGTATTAAATATTATTGGCCTATAGAATGTTGTGCTGTCGTCTGAAACCCGGTAATCACTCATGGAAACGAGCAGTCCTGAAATGTCCCTTAATGCACCGGTGGATTTCCAGTTTTTACACTGTGCTCTGATGTGGATTTCTTCGTGTGTGTCAGTGTTCTTGAAGCGCTAACGTCTTTCTTCAAATGAAAGTCAGACTTTTGCAGCTTTTGATTCGAGGAGTGGCAGCGTAGATTTACTAAGCCTCTGTGTAACCTACGTGACTTTGAAGTGCACTTCAGAGTGGCAATCCCTTTAATGTATTGTGTGCGGACATGAATGAAATAGTAACTCATTCAGTGGAATAGCTGTTGGCACACACATCACAAATGAAAAGAGAGCTCCTCTAAAGTGTTAAGGGACCATCTTTAATCATCGCATTTGGCGTTTTTACAAGGTATGAAGCTGTTAAGGTGAATGCAGACTTTTTTTGTCCTTGGAGGTAAATTTGCCCTCTTCTCTAATTTAACCCCTTTAACTGGAGCAGTCTGGAGGAAACAGTGGACTGATCTCTATACCGACCAATTGTGAACGGCGCTCTACATGTTTTTTACAGTCTTAAAAACATGCAAAACAGAGTCCAAAGCCATTCCTCACTTTCCTAAGGCATTCCAAGCATCCTAGTTATTCAACACAAGAGTCCATAAGCGCATTTCACATTTCAAAGGCCAAAGTTTTGCTGTCACACCAATGCTAACAATAACTAACACAGCAGCAGAATTACCGATAAGAATGGTTTATAAGTAGATTAAAGCTGCACAAATCGGTCGTATTTTGACCTCATGCCCTACTTTTACAATATATGTGTGCCAAGGCAAGAGACAAAAGCCAAAATGTACTTCATAACATGGAAAAAAAAAAGTATTATTTTCTGATCTTTGTTATAATGTTGTTTCCTCATCACAAACATACCTGGAGTCGTGTTTTGTCTCATTCACACATTCAAACCCTGCATATTTAAACCTAGTTCTCCTCTCAAACTGAAAACACTCCACGTCAGGATGTTATTTGGTAATACAGCAAAAGCTCTATTGCGTTTTTAAACTCCACACACCTTCATTAGAATCATTTGGATGATGTCAGACCTGGAATTGCCAATCTTTATTGAACTAAAGGTGAAAGGTAAACTACTGCGTCATGACATTACAAGGTGTAACAGAACATTTTGAGCTTGGAAGATGAAGACAAACTAATAATAAACGATTACTCAAACATGTGAATGGAACAAAACACAACTCCACGTATGTTTCTGATGAGGTAACAACATTCCAACATGTCTTAAAAGTCTTGTCATGGGATTAACCGATTGCGTACCTGCAAACTCCACCCTGTAAATGCATGAAACTTGGAATCGTTTTGTGCCACCTCCCAAAGTAAACAAAAACATTCAGCTTACCCTATTTCATTACATTTTTGACGCATTTGCTTTTACCAAGGCAAGTTTCGCGGGATCCCTTTCTTTTTCTGCTTTTGTAAGGCTTCTATGCGGGTACAAAAGTATATTGTTTTCAGTGAAACCAAAGTATTTTTAGAAGAGACAATGAGAATGCCTTAGAAAGCTTGCCATTATGACCCACCCTGCCCATATCGCTTCAATGGGCCACAATTGTCCAATTCGTAGACAGCAGATTACAGGCCTGAGAAAACACAGGGCAACACGCAAACATAGGCTATTCTTTCCATCTCTCACTTGACCCACATTTAGTTTTGGAAAGGTTACTGGCTACATAACAGCGGTGCAGTGGTTAGGACTTTCGCCTCTCAGCAAGAAAGCCCTGGGTTTGATTCTGTGGAGTTTGCATGTTATTCTTGTTTACTAAAAGCATGCAGGTCTGCTTGGTAAATTGTGAAAAAATGTTAAGTCATAGCAACGTAAGCCTACATCCATCCCCAAGCTAAAATTAAACACTTTTTTGGTGATTTCTCAAAGATATACTAGGTAACTTTCCGGGTGAAGGGTCTGCCGGCTTGTCTCAATGGAGAAGATATTATCTTGCAGTGAATGTTCCATGGTATGCTATTAAACATATCTCCATAAGCAGTGTGAAGTAACTAAAAACATGTACTAAAAATACATACTTTGAATAGTAATTTTGAGTACCTTTATTCTGGTACAGTTAAAATTAAAAGGAATACATGGCAGTACTTGGTATGGCAGTACTTGGCAGTTTTGGCTTTGAACTGCACAGTATTAGTGAGAATAAATGAAACACAGCGCTTGCATAACAACAAAAATAAAGCTGATTATAATTATATCTCATGTTTTTTCTCTCTAATATAATGCAACTCTGTGTAAAAGTATTCCAAGTATTAAGAATGCAGTACTCTGATTGGTCCAAGTAACAGAATACCTTGCAAAATTAATTTTAATTGGGGTATTCAGTATTATGTAACTTTTCAAAATATTCTTCCCACCACTGTCCATAAGTAGGTGGCACTAGCGGGCCAAGTTACAGGTCAGATCTCTGGAGAGGTGACCGCAATGACGGTGAGAATTCATCATTTATAAGTATGAGCATTAGAAGCACCTGCATTTCAGTAAGTCTTAACACCACCACAAGAAAACTTCCGTAGTCTGCGTTTATGAAGTTTTATATGTAAAACTATGGTGGAAGAATGACCTTATTTCCACTGAACATACTGTGCAAGACTCCTCTCATATGCTTGCATTTTTCATGACATTTCTGCAGCATGTAGGTCCGTTCTCCTCCATTCAACTCGCCTTTCAAGTCCAATTCCTGCTAACTCCCCATAGACTCGTGCATACAGTAACTCAAACACATGAAAGTGCGCCGGCCATCCGAGCCCTGTGCAGCTGCAGCCTTGTGGCTTTGAACTCCCTCACAAGACAATTCACCGTCCAAAAAGCAAGTGTTCTCTCTAATTACACCGCCTCTGTATTACAGGGCGGCCCCGGTCAACTCAACTGCGCCTGTCGCTTTGAAAGGTCCAATAAGAGAGCTCTGGCTTTAATTACTCCACTAATGCTTAGAATCACGTTTAAGCGACGCTAATTAACAAGAGACAAAGGAAAATGAAGATCAAGAAGCCGGGGATGGCTTTATTACTATGTTACATGTGCTGCAGATAAAGTATACTAACATAGAGATCGATCGATATGGGTGTTTTCATGACCAATGCTGATTTTTTTAGGATCAAGTGAGCATTTATGCAGTATTTGCAGTGTTTAAATAAAGTTTTATGCAAATACAATGTTGGCCAAACTTGGCTATCGGCCTTAAATCTCCAGCAGAGGCCAATACTGATACGCTATGAAGTGTAAATATCGGTCTGACTTATTGACCATATCGGTCTATCTCTGATTAACATTGCAGACAACAGCTACTTTGTCTATGGTTCAGAATGTTTCCATAACGATACCAATTTAAAATGAAATATTGTATCTTTTGACAGGGAAAAAGTCTTCGAAATGTTGCATATTCTCAGGAAGACGAAACTCACATGGACAATAAACTAAACTATCTCTAATTGATCGAGAATGTACAGTTAAAAAGTGCACTATGTAACTTTACTATTGCAGGGTCCACCATTTGTTTCTCTCCATGGAGATATTACTACTATGTCTGGAATGTTCCACAGTATGGTATTTAAAATATCAGTAACAAATCAATTAGATGCTTCATGCTTCAAAACTTGATAAACATGCATTCATACTATAATTTTGCTTCAGATCTGATGTGTAACTTACCCTGGTGGTGTTGCCTGCTTGTTTCCATGGAGACAGATTTGTTTAATGTGTAATATTCCAGGCAGAGTCATAACATCTCCATGGATACAAGCACCGGAAAAGTTAAATATTGCACATTTAATGTACTAGCATTCCCCCATTTACGCTGTATGCTAAGTGAAAAATTACAGTCCGTCACTCGTCCTGACACCTAATATGCTAGCACACATTGTTAAGAATCTGCGATATCCCAGACGTCTTTGATATGGACCAGTATATAATGTTTCACTGTTCCCATTCATCTTTAAAAACACCAAGATATGGGTTAAGATATGTGGGCCAAAACACATAACAGTTCATCTGACCTGCTTCCATGTTCAATACTACACTGGTGTTTGACCTACATCCCAAGGGACAAAGATGTGCCGTGTCACCAAGATAACAAGAATGAATGGAACAGAAGAGGCACTTTACAGAAATTGGTTGCTAAAATTGCTAAAGATTTACTGTTACCAGAATTGCATAGTTTAGTTAAGACAAGACTGAAAACCCACCTTTTCTCCCTGGTATTTAATACTAACTAGACAGGCTATCTTGGGGTTATATTGTACTTTTCCTATTGGTCAGCTGAAGTTGATTTAAACGTGCTAAATATTGTAATTAATACCTGTATAAACTTGCACTGATCGTCAAAAGTGGGACTAAACTGTGAACTAGACTAGACCAGGACTATAAAGCGACATAACTAAATTAAGGACTCAAAACCAGAACCAGACCTAGGTATGAATGCACCCTACCTCACTTTTAGAGTGTTTGTCCACTGATTGTCGGTCCAAATCCCGCTCTCGACATAAACACCATTGGTAGCTAGGTACCCCTGATCACCATAGTGGCTGCAGTGCGGTGGCCAGCTGCTACAAATTTCACTACAGGAATTTAAACGATGTCAAATTCGTTTTAAATTGTCAGTTACTTTGGAGTTTTTTATGATTCTGAAACGCATGGATAACCTACACCTTAGTCCATATTCCCCCATGTAAACAAACAAGAGTATATGTAATACTATATCTGTTTGTGAAGAGTGAGAGCAGAGTGAGTCACTACACCACGTCTAATGCCTCCTGTACACTTGAGAATTGAAAGTGCTCATCATGTAAATGGGATCGTGAGATAAGCAGTTAGTCATACAGAAGCTCAGATGGATGATATTTGATCTAATCTTTGGCCTGGAGAAAAGGACACTGTCAAATGTGGACTCTGACTCCCAGTGTGGACTATAACGACAGAACGTTCCACTCTATGACAAATCCTGACGATAGCAGCTCATAAGTGAATGTGTTAAGGCACAGTGGCTGAGGGCAGTTGATTCACATGGATGTAACAACAGGAAGTAAACCTCGGAGGTGCAATGACCTGGTTTCAAAAGTACTTTTTCTGCGGGTATCTGACCAAGAGGCTTTGGAAGGACTTGAAATCAATTGTAATGTTTTGGCAAAGTAAATACTGCTGATTTTTTTTTAGCTGGGAATAGCTCAGTAGAGTGTTTGTCCACTAATCTGAAGGTTGGCAGTTTGAATCCTGCTCTCAACATAAACATCATCGTAGAGTGGTCAGATCCACTGACTCGCAGGTTGGTGGTGCGATTCCAGCTCCCACAGATGAATACTGTGTGTCCTTGGGCAAGACACTTAACCCACCCACCCCCAGTGTCTGTGTACACTGGTGTATGAATGTATGTGTGTGTGAATGGGTGAGTGGTTCCTTGATGTCCTTGTGCTTTGAGTGTCAAGAGTAGAAGCCAACTCCGGCTGCAAAACGAATTGTACCTGCAGGTATAAATAAGGAAGTTGGAAGAACCTAGAAGTTGGAAAAGAACTATATAAAAATTTAAATCACCTCTTCCCACATACATTCATACACCAGTGTACGCAGATACCATCGTGTAGGTCAGTGGATCTGATCAATGATGTGTATAACAGGAGCAGGATTCAAACCATCAACCTTCAGATGGACTACCATCGCCCATTATACAGTGATTACTACGAGTGCTCGTGTTGACAAATATTTTAAACTATAAAACTATATCAATAAATGTTTGTAAAGAAACTTTGAAGCCGTAAGTTGTTCACTCTCAATTATCCAAACACAGAGATATAAAACCTGCTGTTGACCCTGTTTAGACCTCTACACATGTGCTGAATGGAATGAGTCTTGTGTTAAACTTTAGTGTAGTTTATATTTCAGTTTGAGCTCCTGGATGTGTTTAAAATGTGCAGTTCAGTTAAAAAAAAATTCTACAAACCTAATCCCAGTTGCAGATCTGAGATAGTTCTGCCCTGGTGTGCAGTGTGCATACTGATGACCAGCTCTGGGAAGGGAAAGGGAAGTGTAGGAGAGGGAAGTAGATTAACGGCAGGATGCCACAGAGACTCTCTTTCGCCTGACTGGAGCGCAACAATACAACATGTGAAGATTGTGACAGACACAAGCAGAACATACAGGCCGAGGAAGGGATGACAGGGCAAAACTGACAAAATCAACAAGGCTGAGTCATGCAATATAGTCACAGGCATACATAACACCACTAAAAAAAAGTTGCCAAAAAAAAGGTGACACACTCTAATATTTCGTTGGAGCGCTTTTAGCTTTGATTATGGCACACAGTCACATTGTTTCGATAACCTTCTGCAATGTCACAAGATTTATTTCCATCCAGTGTTGCATTAATTTTTCACCAAGATCTTGCATTGATAATTGTCGAGTCTGACCGCTGCACAAAGTCTTCTCCAGCACATCCCAAAGATTCTCAATGGGCTTAAGGTCTGGACTCTGTGGTGGCCAATCCATGTGTGAAAATGATGTCTCATGCTCCCTGAACCACTCTTTCACAATTTGAGCCCGATGAATCCTGGCATTGTCGTCTTGGAATATGCCCGTGCCATCAGGGAAGAAAAAATCTATCGATGAAATAACCAAGTCATTCAGTATATTCAGGTAGTCAGCTGACCTCACTCTTTGAGCACAGACTGTTACTGAACCTAGATCTGACCAACTGGAGGAGGCTCGTGCCTATTTGCTTAGTTAAATCCAGGTGGCAACTTTTTTTTTTGGCCAGGCAGTGCATTAGAGTCCATAGGTGAAAAATTGTTTTAGGCTGTTAAAATATAAATCTATACTGTATTATGATGTTTTGTTCAAAGATTCGATAAATACAGACTGTATAAAGAAGTGGACTAAGTGAGTGTGGCGGCACCCACAGCGTTCGACTCCAGTCAAATGAAGCTCATCAAGGCTAGTGGTTATAGGTGCGGTTTTGGAGCCGACTTCCATATTTGGAACTCCAACCACGAGTATCATAGCAACCAAAGAGCCAATCTGGAGCGAGGCTGTTGAAGGTTGCAGTGTGGACGCCCCTTCCCGTCCACACTGCAAAAGACAATATAGCTAAATCAAAACACCAGCATCATGAAGAGAGGGCTAATACGGACATTTTAAGGCAAAAATAACGAGGCTCACTGCAGCATTTACAGAGAGGGGGGCAACAGTTTCTCAATGTAAAGTGAATTGGAGCCAGAGTCGATGGAACCAGAAGTGCCCCCATTCTCACATCTTATTTGCAACGCAGCGCTAGCGGGTTAGCCATGTCCATTTATATATACAGTCTATGATATTGATGCATGCAGCTGGGCAAACAATACGGTATAGGTGTTTCTTTGATATGCTGTACATTCAGAACTCTGTCCCTCACTGCTTTCAACAGACAGGTCAATGCTATTATTAACCGTCTAGCAGCAACAGACCTGGAATACACTGTACTTCTTATAATAGCTCAAACCAGAGAGAACCAGATCATTTAGCAGGTAGAAGTCTCACCTTACGACAGCAGATTAACAATATGTCCCGCCAGCGCTGTGAGAAAATAGGGCAACTATAAAGGGAATATGTGCTAGACTTAAGTGGATAACAAAGCCCTAAATACCTCCTAAGATCTCCAGGCAAGATATTTTGCTCCTGCTTTGGACACAGAAAAGACTATTTACAGAACGCGGGTTACTTTTTAAAGCAGTGATTCTATTTTGGGTAACTAAGGACTCGTGGTTTGCGTCAGTGTTGCTGTTACCCTCCCTGATCGTTCTCAGTATAATAGGCTATGTTCCGCTGGGGACTGATCTCATGTGATTGCGGTTACGAAGTACAAGTCATGCTCCAAGACGTGACTCAGAACATTAAGATCACTGGAGTTGTATAAGCTAAAATTTTAAAATCTAAAGTTTATAAGAATTTTATAATACAGGAAAGATATAAGAAGAAGAAAACTCATTTAAAGGTGCTATATTATGCAAAGTTGACTCTTTTGACTTGTGAGGTTTAAGCCATGTTAGAATGTTGTTACTGCATCAAAAACATACCAGGAGTTGTGTTTTGTTTCATTCACACATGTTTGAGTAACACTTAAGTATTAGTCTGTCTACATCTCCAAAACTCAAAATGCTCTGTTCCACCTTGTGATGTCATGAAGTGGTAGTTTTCAAGTTAACAGCTAACTTTTACTTTTTCTTTTACTAGACATTGAGTCTGAAATAATCCAAATGATTCTAGCGAACGTGTATAGAGTTTAAAAACACAGTGAAGCACTTCCTGTATTACCACATGACATCACAAGGTGAAGTGTTTTCAGTCGAGCTCTAAATGATCCTGATATTTTTTATTTCGGTATTGTGTCCGTAAATCAAGAATAACAGACAAATCATTTCTAAACGCTTGCTCCCTGACCAAACCAGCGTTGCGGGTGCGAGTTACTTTCAACACCCTCGCTCCGGATTGGCTCTTTGGTTGCTATGATACACGTGGTCGGAATTCCAAATATGGAAGTCGGCCACAAATTTGCCCCAATAACCGCTAGCCTTGATGAGCTATGGGTGACGCCACACTCACTTAGTCCACTTCTTTATACAGTCTATGGGTATTCAAAGTCGATGTAGTATTTATTGTGACAGGTCTACTTTTTACCTCTGTAAGTAACAAAACTGAGTACATCATCCACTACTGATGGAAACAACAGTGTCCCGCTCCTGTGTTCATAGCATGCTTAGTGGTCTTCGCTAATCCAAACAGCAGAGAAGCTAACAACATATGGAGGTAATTGTATAAAAGCTGGCCTTGCACGCTGCAGTCTGCTAAATCACAGGCTTGTAGCTGTGGCAGTTATTACCTTCTTAACTATCTGAGTGTCTGTCTGCTTCTCTTCCCAACAGCACTCTCAGTTTTGCTCCGTTTTATCAGCGCCTAATGCTTTAGCCTTGTCATTTTCTGCTATCTCTATGAGTGTTAATAGCCTGTTGAGTCAGTGTCTGCAGTCTGGAGAGGAGTTTCAGTTAGACAGTGGGCAAAAGCCAAAAGACTGGGTGTGTAGTTCGCGTCTGGGAGGAGGACAAATGAGTGTGAATAGGATACGGGTATAGAGTGGGCGTGTTTGCTAACCATCTGCCTGCGGGTGTGTAGAGTTGGCAGTTACAGCAGTGCCCCCAATGTGCTAGACACCTGCAAATGGGCCCTGGCTGGAGAACTGGACCAGTCATGTTACAACACAGCACAGGCTAGCACTAAATACCCGAAATAAGATCTTGTTATGCTCAGAATATCACGTAGATGTTTAGATGGTTTTGGTTTGAGAGAAGTGAAACCTGATTGGAATGCGCCAATCCATCTTTTTCAGTTTCGATACTGGTTTCGATATTATAGCGATATCGACTGATACCAGTGCAGTAACTGAAATCAGCATTTCCTTTCCATTCCCTTTAAAGAAAAATAAAACAAGGCAAAACTGATCCAAATGTGTTATGTAGCTGTTAGTTATCTCTCAAATTACAGACCAACTAAAGTTCAAACATTATGTGACTTTTTTCTAACCAAAGACAAGCCGGGACAAATATACAGCTCGTCTGATGATGGACCTTCTATGATCATATTGAGTCATATTTTTGGCTGTGTATAGCTCTGAGTAAGTTTTGGGATTCGTTTTGCAGTAGAACAATTGACCCAAACCCATTTACTTAAGGTTAATACTAATGAAGTGGAAGGATGCTCAACCTGCCTCCTTTATTCAGTGTGTTGAGGGGAAGTTATGATGTGTTTGCAAATGAAGTACTTAAGATATAGTTTAAAGGGCTCACTAAATAAGTACCATAAGACACGGGCGCCCTTTATTGTGTATGATTTATTTATTTATTTTTATTTATTCACTTATTTTTTTTTTTTTTTTTTTTTTTTTTTTCTTCACATTCTTGGGCTTAATTTTATCTGATGTGCCGTTTGTTTATATAAGTATGTATGAAACTGAAAATCTTTATTTACTTTAATAAAGTAAAAAAAAAAAAACAATTATGAGACTGTCTGGGCGAACTACAAGCAGTAAATAGTCTTATTACAGAACAATTTTAGGACACAACCTAAGCATCGTCTGAATCAATATTTGGAAGCCGATATCTGATCCAATAAATGTTGCAGCATTAGGCGCCCATATCTGATACTAGTATAGGATCGGTGCACATTATCTGGCATATGTTTCCATCGCAAGGTGTGTAGGCAAGGTGATGCTGAAGACGTCAGTGGAGTGACGTATAGTGCAAACATACCACAGTCGCATATGGAGAGACTGAATACATTAGACAAAGGGAGGCATTCCAGCGCAGGGCTAAAGCCTGTTGTTTGTGAAAGCCAGATTTGTCAAAGTGAGAGTGCATGAAACTGTTGAGAGTGCATGAACTATTGTAATTAAATGATTAGACGTTTTACAATAATTTGCATGTAATAAAAATCCAATGAAAACAATTTGATTGAAGTTAGCAACTGTTAAACGTCCTATATTACGCAAAATTGACTCTTGTGAGCTTTAAGCCATGTAATAATACTATTACCTTCTCAAAAACATACCTGGAGTTGTAGTTTGTTTCATTCACACATGAGTACTCTTGCATTATTAATCTGTCTACATCTCCAAAGCTCAGAATGCTCTGTTCCACCTTGTGATGTCATGGAGTGGTAGTTTTCAAGTTAATAGCCACTTTTTACCTTATGTTCAGTAGAGATTGGCATTTCCAAGGCTGAAATTGTCCAAATTATTCTGGTGAAGGTGTATAGCATTTAAAAACACAGTGGAGCACTTCCTGTATTACCACATGACATCACAAGGTGGAACAGAGTGTGTTCTGTTTGAGAGAAGAACTACAAGCCCAAATATGCAGGGTCTGTGTGTTAAACGTGTGCATAAACAAAACACAACTCCAGGTATGTTTGTGATGAGGAAACATCATTATAACATAGGTCAGAAAAAGCGTAATATGAGCCCTTTAAAGATGATCTATGTAACTTTTTTCAGTGGAGGATCTATCACCTACTCATCTCCATGGAGCTGTTTTGTGGCATTAGCTGTATATATCTCCATGGAGAGAAGCAGGTTACGCCACAAAGCCAGGTCACATCTGTGGAGAGGTGACCCTGCTCACATTAATACTGTGTGATTTTTCAGGGCATTTTTCAGCAATACAAAACATCTTTAATTAAATGATTGCATCCACAGACATATTTTCTCCTGACAAGAATAAGCTCTTGCATGTAAACACATCCAAAACTGGGCCACGCTTGCAGACACAGCATATGGCAGTCATAAAGAGTGAGTTTTCAAAAGACGCTACGTCAAAAAGGCCGTTAAAATCCTGCCCGCCGCACATGCTAGCACGCTGGAAAACGTCACAGAGAATAGATACGGACACGCCTGACTACAGAGCATGTGAACCGCTCTGTGCCCTCAGCTGATCCCTGGGCTGCCTATCCCTTTAAGAGCTAGAGTCCTACAACAACCCCTTAATACACAGAGCTTATGCAATGGGTGCTTGCTTATAGCTCGAGACGATGCCTGCTGGAAGACTCCAGAGAAGACTATGTGAAGAATCAACTCTTTGTGTGTTTCTTATGTAATCTGTGAAACCACATGAAGGAACGCAGGATGCCTGGTGCTGTATAGAATTTACAAGAAGATGAGTGAATATTACATGAAGCTATAGGGAAAAGTTTGTTGGGTTGTGCTGGTCTGAAATAAAACAACTTCTTCCTCAGTAAAGCTTAAAGAAGCATATTTTACTTCTATGGGGTCTATTAACTGCTAACACATAAAATATTTAGATCACTATGTTACCTTTTATTTTGAAAATGCAATATTCACCAAAAACAACGTATTAACATGTTTTATAAGTTTCATTTTCATTTTGACTCTCTGTCCTTTGCTCTCAGCACTAAATCACCCCCCCTTCAGAGCCCGATCACAACACAATCAGCGCGCATACCATTAATGAAACTACTGCACATCACACCAGGTTTGTGAAGTTGTAGTATATTGCTTTGTATCACGGTTCTGTATATTTATGGAGAACTGTCGTGTGGGAGCATGATGTAGGCTTGTGGGCGGAGCATTGCAGTCTTACTGCTAGCCATAAGGAGGGTTCAAAGGGCAGGAGAGAGATCGCTAAATTACGGAAAACATGCATGCACACATCTAAAACCTCTTCAGGCATGTTTTTGATGAGGGAACAATGTTATAACATGGTAAACCGACTAAAAAAAAAAAAAATTCAATTAAAAAAGTAAGTAAAATAGAACATAACCATTCTGGCTTTATTCACACATAAATCTTCCTTGTATATTCCCAGTAACTTACCCAGGAAACTGTCAGATTAGCAGGAAAATCAGTTCTGGTTCTGCTCACACCTTACCCTGGTCTGGCAAAATTCAGGTAAATTCCCGGGTCAGCCTGCACATGTGAATGAAGTTACAGTTTTAACAACAATCGTCTTACTAAAGCAACTGAATAAATCTAGAAAAATAACGCAATGATAATTTTAAAAACCTTTTGTCTTTTTGGTTGCTTCCCTAGCATACAGTCCACACATGCATCTCCCACACAAACACATGTAGTCTGGACATTGGTTTTAGCTTCCCAGTTTTGGGCAGCTGAGTTAGACAATCAGGGGCATGCATGGATGATTGCATCAAAGTGAATGTGTTAACTGAAAAACATGTGGCTTTCTGTAGAAACTGAGTGAAGCACAAAACTAACCATTAATCTCGTTGAATCTGAGGTGAGAGAATGTTGTGTGTGATGACTGACAGATAAATGCCCAGTGAGCTTGTTTGCCTCCCATGCATCACTGAAAACAATTCTTTCGGTAACAAAAGTCACCAATTTTCAAAACTCTGATGTTCTCATAGACTGTATATATAAATGGACACAGCTAACCTGCTAGCCGCCATGTTCCAAATAGGAAGTGAGCATGGGCGCACTTCCGGCTCCATCGACTCTGGCTCCTATTCACTTTACATTAGAAAACTGCTGTTGTCAGCTCCTCATTTTGGTCTTCAAATGCTTGTATTAACCTGCTCTACATGATCCATGTGTTTTTATTTCACAAGGTTGCTCCCGCTAGCATCCGCTCTCTGACAAACCAACAATGGGATGGAGCATTACTTTCAACAGCCCCGCTACGGATTGGCTCTTTGGTTGCTATGATACTCGCAGTCAGAATTCCAAATATGGAACTCCAAATTGGCCCCTATAACCACTAGCTTCGATGAGCTTCATTTGACTGAAGCTGAATGCTATGGGTGTCGTCACACTCACTTAGTTCCACACTTACACAGCCTATGGGCAGAGGTGCCCAAACTTTTTTTATCGAGGGCCACATCTCAAAACATTTGAAGTGGAGGGCCACAGACTGGTGATCAATGCAGTGCGGTGCTTTATACACAGATTTGACACAGCCGCTGTGTATTAATAACATTTATTTTAGGTCTGTATCACACTGCAATGTGATATTTGAGGTTATAGAGGTAGAAATAGTTTAATTTGCTGTTAAAAGTACTGCTTATAATCAATTGAGCTGGTTCAGCAGGAGGCCTGAGGGTAAAAAAAAAAAACTGGTCTGAGGGCAGCATTTGGCCCCCGGGCCATAGTTCGGACAACCCTGGTCTATGGGTGTTCCCGGAGAGTTGGTGGGGGAAGGCCTAACCCACTTCAACAATTGCTAACAAAATGACTTAATATTTTAGTTCAAAGGGAGAATTACAAGCAAGACATCAACATCTGTCACCCCAAACAGACACGTGCCGTGCAGTAGTTAGAGAGTTGAAGCTTTGTGTCAGTGAACACAGTGGCACTTGTTTTGTTCAGACCCCAGATCACATTCAGGCCAGGATGATGAGATGAAGAACTCGTGTTAATGGGATTACTCAGGCCTCCACCTGCCACTGCATTATGGGTAAAAAGCACTATGTCTTTTAAGTCGGCCGATCCCCTCTCGCGGTTTTAAAAGTCCATTTCATTAGATTAGAGCAGGGACAGACAAAGAGGCAGCAGACGGACAAATCAGTGATAGCAAGATTAGCAAAGACGTTTTTTTGGACTTGTAAACAAACTTCTAACTGGTCAAATCAGTGAAGTCCTTTAGGGCAACAAAATAAATCATTCATATAGTTTGGCTCAATAAGCATATTCAGTGTTATCTAGCAAGTGGTCAAACCGGAATGTTTTACTTTTTTTTTTTTTTTCTTTCTTTTTGAAAAATTATTAGCCAACATCTTCTTTTGCTACACTCTGTTTGGGTTGAGATTATGTAGAACAGAAGTTCTGCCATAAAAGGTTCCCTACAGTTTTTTCAGCCCAACTCCAGCACATATAAAAATACAGTACACATGTTTTGCATAGACATATTTGTAAATCTGGAAGAGACGAGGGAAGCCTGAGAATCTCCCTATGAGTCAGATGTGTATGAGCTATTACAAGTGCTACAAGGGCTGGCCTGTATTTGCATATGGGCGACTCTGGTCAGGCTTTCCCATTGATTTACATGTATCATTTACATGACCATCCCACATGAAACTAACCTTGCACAGCAAGACGGATTCTCATGATATTTGTAAGTTTATAAACTCACAAGAATCCATCTTGGCGTGGCCGCCAGTCACGGAGCAGCACTGAGGTTTGTGTGGAAGCCAAAGGCGAAGTGCTCAAGTCGACCAAAACAAACATGGTGACACCGTCAGTCTATTTTACCGTCAGCACTAGTGATGGGACTTTCGGCTCCTTTGTGGGATCTGAATCTTTTGGATCCCACTACAGTAATTATAATTCAACAATTAACTGTTACGTGTTGCCTGCTCTGCTTCTGCATTGATTGTTGTGTCAGTTCAGCGTTAACCAGTTTAAAAATGCATACCAATAAGAAAGAAAAAGCTTCAGTTCCAATTGTTCCTGTTAAAGAAGTGTTCAAAAGGCCCTCGTTCACAAACATCACGTCACTAGTCAATACAGACTATTTAGTTTGTGAAAAACGTGCAGAGGGTCAGAGCTGTGTGCATTTGAGAACAGCGAAGACAGCTGTGCTTTTGTCTTAACTGGAAAAGTTTGATTTTTCATTTTGTTCCGCAGTTGTGACGCTTCCACCAAGTAATCATCAGGACGTTCCGTGTTTTCCAATCGATTTCAGTAAGAGCCATCCCAGATTGAGAAATGTGTAGAACTCACTTCAGAGCGTCACACATATCAGTCTTGTGAGCTAGATAAACATGAAACTACTACAGAGAAACGGTTGAAATGTTCTGTGGTAAAACTGTGCTTCCGTGTAACTGCCCTCCCCACGTTTACCACTAACATGCTGCAAAAATATTATAAAGTAGTTTGATTTGTGTAAAACGTTCAGTGTTTATATGAGCAACACGTCGACACTCCTCTTTTTCTTGGCAGCTTAAACACAACCTCCTGAATAAAGTGAACAGATCACTGCATGAAATCTTTCTGAGTTGTCAAATAAACATATTGGCCTAGTAGAAAAAAACACCTGCTATTCTGCGCCTGATACTTCCTCTGAAGCAACAGGACACAAGGGGAACTCCATTCATTTTCCTAACGAGACAGAGTATGATGTTATAAATCTCTATGAAAATATGTGTGGGACAAAACTCGCCTCAGTGTCAATAAATACAAACACGAACAGATTATTTTGCTACAACTTGTGTGGGTTGAAATTATGAGGAAGAGAAGTTCTATCAGAAAAGGTCCCCCACAGGTTTTTTTTTTCAATCAGCCCAACACATATAAAAAATACAGCACACATCCATCCATCCGTCTTCTCCCATTATCCTGAACAGCAGTCTAAGCGGGGACCCCCAGCCTTCCCTCACCCCAGACACATCCTCCAGCTCCTCCAATGGGACCCCAAAACGTTCCCAGGCCAGCCGAGAGGCATAGTCCCTCCAGCGTGTCCTGGGGTCTTCCCCGGGGCCTCCTTCCGATGGGAAATGCCCACAGCACACACACGTTTTGCATAAATATATCTATAAATCTGAGGACCCTGAGAATCTCCCTATGAGTTAGATGCGCATGAACTATTACAAGGGCTGCCCTGCATTTGCATATGGGCGACTCTAGTCAGACTTTCCAATTAATCAACATCAGTAAATGCAAACACGAAAAGATCCACTGAGAATCAAAAGCAGGAAGCCAACCGCACGCAACAGCTGTGCCAAAATACTGCACTGAACTTGAGGGATGCCCTGAGGAACCCTTAATTTCCATATTATACTTTACATGCTGTTTGCTTCTTACCTGAGTTTATTTTCTTCTACAGAGGTGGCCTGAGTCAACCTTCTGCAGTTTCCAGGTACATGGCATTATTTGTCATTCTAATGTGATTCCTAGGAAACGCCAAACAACACGGAATATGAAAATGCAAAGGTGGACACGCAATGATATCGAAAGGGAACCCTGCTCTGGGGAAGTCCATGTCATTTGCCTAAAGTCTGGTGTGTTCATTCACACTTTATGTAATATCTCAGTTCCTGTATATTTCTTTCCAGTTTATTTCAGTCTGTTGACTCCGATGACCCGCTATGCAAAACTATCACTGTGATGTCATGAAATACTAGTTTTCAAGTTAACAGCTACCTTTTATCTTTTGTTAAGTAGACAGCTGCTGAAATAGTCCAAATGTTTTGTGAATGAAGCAAAACACAACTCCAGGTATGTTCATGATGAGAAAACTTTATAGCATAGATCAGAAAATGGAGTAATATGGGCCCTTTAAATGTTTATATGGAGGATAAAAGTGCTGCTCAAAAGTACATGTACTCAAACATACATGCACGCAGATCTGACCTGTAACCTGGCAACATCCACTATTTGAGATAAACAGGTGACCCTCAGACAGAAATCTTAAATAGTACTCCTTTACAATTCCAAATAAAATCATTATATATCTTTTGGCCAACTCAAAACACAGAATATGACTGTTTTTTTTCTTTACTGGAGCAGTTTGAGTTGTAAAATTAAACAAATCATGTGAGTCAGTCAGTGCATAGCAGACCCCATGAAGAGAGCGTGCCAACCAGACGGTGAATGAGAAGTAGGGCAAGATTATGGCGCAGCTCTGCCCTCAGCCCACAAACACACACACACACACACACACACACACACACACACGCTCCGGTTTGCTGGTCCGGCGGTAAGTACCACAATTACCACTCGTAAACATGTGAGGTGTGCAGTCTGCGTTTACCACTTCAAAACACTTCACTACGGCCACTGCAGCACCTGTGCAGAGAAAACGTGTGAGAAAGACGTCTGGAAAACACAGCACAGACCAGAGGGACTTTTAGATGGAAGTGAACCACACAAGAAGAGCTGAAGTGTTCTCATAAACGCGACCTTTGTTTAATTTAAAGGTCCAAAATAGATTCTTGTGAGCTTTTGCCGTATCATAATGTTGTTTTTTTCCTCATCAAAAACATACCCGGAGTTTTGTTTTGCTTCATTCACACGTTTGAGTAATTCTTTATTATTCTATATCGCCAAAAGCTCAAAATGCTCTGTTCCACCTTGTGATGTCATGAAGTTGTAGTTTTCATGTTAACAGCTACCATGTACCTTTAGTTCAGAGAGATTGACAATTCCAGGGCTGATATCCAAATGATTCTAAGGGAGGTCTATGGAGTTTAAAAACACTTCCTGTATTACCATGTGACATCACAAGGTGGATCAGAGTGTTTTCAATCTGAGAGAAGAGCTCATCTTAAATATGCAGAGTTTGAGTGTTAAACATGTGTGAATGAAACAAAACACAACTCTGGGTATGTTTTTGATGAGGAAACAGGATTATAACAGAAAAGGAAATAGTGTAATCTGGACCCTTTAAAGGTGCACTGTGTAACTTTACTGGTGTAGCCCATGTCGCTTGCTTGCTCGTCTTCACAGAGATGTTACTATATAACCTTTAATGTTCCATAGTATGGCATTAATCTTTATGTATTTCAGTTGTACGTCACTCGCTTGTGTCCATGAAGATATAGAAGTTTAATGCCATACTGTGGAACATTCCAGGCAAAGCAAAACACATCTCCATGGACACAAGCAGGTGGTAATGCAGTGGTGGTGAAATGTCTCCAGGTCAACAGTTTTCCAAGTTCTACTAAGACTAGACCAGGTGTTAATTCAGAAAAAAACAGGTAAAAACAACACTATGACGATAATAGGAATAAACGAGGTCTTTACTTGGATGAGCTCCCAATATAATGCAGGTCACAAGCATGACAAATATTTCATTTGTGAATAAACATTTACATATCTTAGACTTACACAGTAACATCAGCATTTATGCATTCTAAATTTATTTTACTGAACCTAAAAACAAAATAAAACAAACAAATTAAAAAGATAGGCCCGGTTTCCCTTTTTTCTCTGACAGCAGTTTTCCAGACACCATCTTAAACAAAATGCAAGAGAGATATCAACAGTTTCCAAATAATGTGCCGGACTCCTTTATTCAGAAAAAAAAAAAAAACAATAAAAACAACATATGACGATAATAAGAATGAAACTCTTTCAGTTCGTGAATACTCCAAAAGCTGCATGAGCAAATATTTCTCTGAAAAACTTTTACATTGGAATAGACTTACACTGTAACATAATGCAGTTAGCATTCTTTCCAGTGCAAAGCTAAAGATAAGATTAGAATTTCCTCTCGTTCCAAGATTCAAGTTCAGCTAAATGCAAGAGTGAGCATATAAACTAAAATACTTGTAGGATACACATTTCACTGCAGTGTGCATCCTGTTTGAAAGTACAGTTCTTATGTGTAAAGTGAAACCGAAAAAGACGACACTGCACTCTCTATGGCATGTGACACAAGACTGCACCATTTCAGTTCTGTTGCAAGCTCCATAAAATCCCAAATCAGATAGAAATAGAAATGAAACTCTTTTGAACAGGTACTGATACTGCAAAACCACACAGATAAGATCAAATCGAGTACTAGTTTTCATGATCTTTATCTGTATCAGTTAGAATCAGACTACATGCTAATAGAGCTAGCATCAGACCACATGCTAATAGAGCTAGCATCAGACCACATGCTAATAGAGCTAGCATCAGACTAAATGTTATTAGAGCTAGCATCAGACCACATGCTAATAGAGCTAGCATCAGACCACATGCTAATAGAGGTAGCATCAGACCACATGCTAATAGAGCTAGCATCAGACCACATGCTAATAGAGCTAGTATCAGACCACATGCTAATAGAGGTAGCATCAGACTACATGTTATTAGAGCTAGCATCAGACTACATGTTATTAGAGCTAGGATCAGACCACATGCTAATAGAGCTAGCATCAGACCACATGCTAATGGAGCTATCATCAGACCACATGCTAACAGAGCTAGCATCAGACCACATGCTAATAGAGCTAGCATCAGACCACATGCTAATAGAGCTAGCATCAGACCACATGCTAATAGAGCTAGCATCAGACCACATGCTAATAGAGCTAGCATCAGACTACATGTTATTAGAGCTAGCATCAGACTACATGTTATTAGAGCTAGCATCAGACTACATGTTATTAGCATCAGACTATATGTTATTAGAGCAAGCATAAGACCACATGTTAATAGAGCTAGCATCAGACAACATGTTATTAGCATCAGACTACATGTTAATGGTGCTAGCATCAGACTACATGTTAATGGAGCTAGCATCAGACTACATGTTAATAGAGCTAGCATCAGACTACATGTTAATAGAACTAGCATCAGACTACATGTTAATATTAAACAAAGTACTATTATTTTGTGTTGAAAATGTCATTCGATAGTTCCAAATCTGTAATGAAATTGAGTTTTGAGCCTTTTCTGTTTATTTAGTAATGTGACTAGGGCTGTTCCGATACTGATATCGCACATTTTTTCAGGTATCGGTAACAGCTACTACTCCGACCAAATCACAGGTCCAATACCAGTCTGTATTTTCCAGAATGAGGACCTGTAGACATGAGCACCTGCTGTTGAGGTCTGTGGCTAATGCTAATGCTAACGCCCAGAGCAGGTTAAATGGAGACTGTGTAGGCTCTGCAAACACTTAAAACATGCTAATATTGGAAAAAAACAAAACATTTGTGTTACCTCTTTGATACCTTCAGTTGGCCTTTGGAGGGGAAGCTGAACTTAGGAAAATAACTAAGGACAGTGCAACAGCGCTAACACCACAACAGCACTAGAGTGACCAAGCAAGAAAAGTAAAAGTGCCTAAATCAACAAAACTCATAAAAAACATACATTTGCCTAACTTTAGACCTCAAAATCTCATTTATTCCTGTGGATTTTCTGTAGAGATAGCCTTTTAGTAGATTTATTTTTTGCTCTTGTACTGTAACAAAATTGAGTAGCATTAGTTTACTTATTCACACTATGCGGTATTGGACTGGTATCGGTTTTGGCGAGTACACAAAGATCAAGTATTGGTATTGGATCAAAAAAGAAGAAAAAAAAAATGTGTCTGTGAAAAACAAATGTGACAAGTGACAAGATTACTATACACTACAAGAATTTCCCTAGACCATTCAAAACATTTTTTTTTCCTGTGTGGGTCTGATAAACATTAGGAACTCCATCACACATACAGTATTCCTGTGTAGGCTTGCACACGAGTGTCACTTTCCTCTGGTCTGGGTAGTGGTTAAGAGTTGCCAGCGATCCCCTCCTACGTCACCTCCTTTGCAGGCAGCTAGCTAAACCCTGAGACAAAACGTTTCCTGTAAGCTAGCTAAACAGCACTCTCCTCCACTTCCTCACGCTGATCCAGGCCTAGCGCTTTTCTCTCACGCTAATCTGGGCACGAGGCGAGGGTGGCCAAAGTTCAAAGGTCATTGTGCTTCATTTGAGGGGTCATCAAAATACACAGTGGTTTTTGTCTGAGCTAGGGCAAGTATACAAGAAAGAGAGTTCCTGTTGAGGTAGGTTAAGAATGTAATAGTGAAAGTCCCTCTGGAAAATCCAGTAGTTACTGTTCGTGTGGAAAATGAAACTGAACCATTGACTGATGTTTTGCACAAAATTCCCACGCCCCATACAGCAAATATTCTGTAGCCACACCCATCTGAAGAATATTTTTATTTTTTTTAACTTTAGTCTTGCACAGTGGCTCTCACCAGGCCCGTAGACAGAAATATGGGGGCCCGGGGTAAGAACCTTCAAATGGGCCCCCCTCTATATAAATTCATAGGAAGAAGGTCCAATTCTCAGCCTCTAAGACCCTTGCGGCACAGGACAGTAGACCCCTTTGTCGCCCCCTGTCGACTCCCGAGGATCTCACTTTTCACTCCAAAAAGAACCTAAGAAATGTGCTCGCTGGAGTGGTACAATAGTCTACATGGTCTTAGCGCTGACGGAGCAAGATCATTAACTATTTAAGAAAGATCCAATTTTGTCATGTTTGTGTATTTTCTTCAAGTATTAGTATAGTTGGATCAGAGAAGTTGACAAGGGGGGGACAAAGGGGTCTGTTGTCCCGGGGCTCCAGGGTTTTAAGGGCCCACAATTGGACCCTCTTCCTATTTATTTATATTAGAGTAAGGCCCACCAGAGGGTTCTTACCCCGGGTCCCCAATCTTCAGCCGATGGGCCTGCTTGAGATACAAAATGAATATCTACTTTTGATACTAGTTTTAATTTTGATGACTTTTTGGGATTTTTTTTTTTTTTAAGACCCCAACATGGTTCAGTAGCCTATTGTAATATTCAGGCTGTATTACGTAAGTGAAGGCCATGTGACCTTTACCAAACCACATCTGTTTGTGACCTACACTACAGTAAGGTCAAATATGGGTCATGTCTCTCAGCTGGCCAGGGAATCCCTTGGGGTCCCACCAGAAGAGCTAGAGGAAGTGTCGGGGGTGGGGGGATGTTTGGGAGCCCCTGCTTAGACTGCTGCCCCCGCGATCCAGCCCATGATAAAAAGCAAATGGATGGAAGGATGAACGTGTGATGGTGTCATACAGAGAGAGTGTGACGTTGCAAAGGTCTGAAGTGAAAGCAGCGGGGGCAGTAGGGTAGCGGGGCAGGGTGGCTGGGGCAGTCCTACCGCTACAGGAAACTCCACTGCACCAGCATCACGGAGACGCCGACTGTGGCTAGGTTAAGCTAGTTTCACTTCTCTAGAGCCACAGCAGATTTTTATGCAGACTTTTCATTCACCCTTGTTGAAGTTGTCTGAGGTTAGGGCAATCTATTTTTTTTAAAGCAGAGACAGAAGTTAACCTTTAAATCGCAAACTCATGCAATGTCATTTTGTTTTTTCAACTTTTTTTAATGCAAATGAGTACACGTTTTTATAAAGGGGAAATTGCTGCATGTTTTTAAGGCGTACTTTTTCACATGACTCATTCTGATCAATTTATCGCTCAAAGCAGCTGATAACCGACCTTAGCTTTAACGAAGACCTGTTGTGCTTGTATCTGTTCTATAGTTATATATATCATTGTTATAATTTACTCATTTTAAACTGCAGTATTCATCTAAAACGACTTAATAAAAAACAAATCCGCTGACTTTCTCTTTAGAAAACTGCGGTCCCCAATGGGAGCCGACATCGCCATAAACGTCGTCGCAACAAAGAGCCGTGTAGCCGTCGGTCTCTCCTATGGACAGCTGCAGATCACACTAGCGAGCAGTGGATTTGTACCAAAATGACTACGCAACGCTGCCGAATCCTACATGTATTACCGATTAAGAAAATAAAACTGGAGAATGAAGTAAGAACAGAGCCATGGGCGTGTATCGGTAGAGGCGAAAACGGGGTTGATGGTTAATATGGCGAATAAGGATTGCTCAAACATGCACAAATCACTCCAAATACAACTTTGAGAGGGTAAATGAGAAGGAAGCAACTATAACATAATTAAGAGCTCTGGAAAGTCAATTTTGCAGAATAGGTTGGTCATTAGATGCTTCATAGCGGAGTGCTCTTAACCTTATTTAAACTGCTTAAATCTCCACAGAGAGTCTAATCGAGGCTGAATTACATCGTCCATTACCAATCCACTCAGGGACTTTTCTGGTGAGAGGTGCTAAAGTATGGAGCTTGAAAAACATGCATTCTTACTGTGAGCACATTCGCCATGTATCCACAGATCTACACAGAGACATAAAAGTTCCATAGTGCAGCTTTAATCCACTGCTCCAGCTCAAGAGCATGACAGCAAATATTTAAAAGCTTGTTATGACTCTATTTGCTTTGTGCAGTGAGGCGAGTGGCATTTGAGGGTGTAGATGAGCTGCTACCACACACATTGCAAGGCCCACATGCACACTCCTACCCACCACCCGCGTAGAGACAGAGAGAGAGAAGTGACTCACATGTCTCACTACTGCAAGTTCTCTCTCTCTCTGCTCCCATTCTTCTATCGCTCCTCTTTTCTTCTCCACGTGGGGCTGCCATTGCTTAAGATGCAGCACATTACACCCACTGACTCACACCCTCTCCAAAAAGGTCAGACACAAATCACGGCACAACACGTTACAAAGACCTTTTTCAAAAACTCCATGTACTTTCATCTCCAAAAGGACAAGTAGATAATCAAATGTTGGCCAGATTGGCACAGCAAAGGCTCTCGCTGAAGTAGGTCAGGATTTTCCCCCTGTTTAAAGAGCAATATTGAGTAGTAGTTGTAGCGTCCATAGATAAACTGTATGATTGTTTAAAGTAATGGGAGTTGTCAAAAGTTTCATGTCTTATTTGTGCACTTTGCATACAACTTAACAAATATGTTCATGAATGCATATGTACTGTTCTGCTCCCGGTGGAGAAAGATATATCTGTTTTGAGTTAATCTGTTTTGTCTACTCAGAGCTACTGTAGCTGCCAGATTGTTGCAGACTTTTCAACAGCTCAGTTTAAGCCCTGTAAACTTCCATTTTGTCCCATGCAAATATTTGTCTGTAAGTATTGTAACTTTATAAGATGTTATCTTGCACTATAAACTCATTTGAGGCACTTAAAGTTGGTTTACACTGGAAATTTGTGCTAAAATAGAAGACACAAGTAGCGCTCGCATGTCTATGGGATTTTCCATTCATGTTAGCATCATGCTAATCAATAGTTTTACTCATGTTTTCATTAGTTGTAGCTACCTATAAGCTAACGTTGTGCATATATTATATTCTAATAAGCTACTACATATTGTTTTATGTAACTCTGATACAAATGGTAGAGACCATTTGTATCAGCTTATGGTGTTCTACATTTTACCTGTGCGCTATAGTGTAATATGGCACTTGTTTAATAAAGACACTTGAACATTAGCGGCTGTAGTAGCACAGTGCACCAGAATGTTAATGCAACCCGACACCAGCCGCATCCACCTGTATCTCCTATTCACTGTAAAAGTCTGATTGGCACTTTTCCATTGAAGAGCCGCTCAGAACAGTTGCCGTGGTGACTCAGACTCCACATTGTACATCTGCTGCCTCCTCACAAGCACCCCCGGGCCGGCCTTCTGTTCGCCACCCAAACCCCCTGCACTCTGTCCACTTCGCCCTCTCCTGTCCTCTCCCCTGACTCAACCAAACGACAGCACCCTAGGGAGACCGGGAGGGAGGGGAGCGCGTGGGTGGGGGTAAGACCGTGATTCACCCATCGGCAGCGTGCAGTGCAGTGGGTGCCGCTGGGTGACGGCTGATTCACTTGTGTGGGCTGTGAAACCTGAGCAGTGGGATGAGAGAAAGCACCATGACACAGGCGGTGAAAAGGTCCCGGCTCCTTTTTGTGCCGATGGGGGGAAGACGACAGCTGCGGCTAAACACACGCGCCGCCCCTTTAAGAGTCACAAACGCAGTTAAGTTTGAAATATAGACCCTTGACTTTTGAAAGACGTAGTGACTAACATCCACGTGTGTTTTTGTGCAGGATTTTGTTGCACGTTTTGTATGAAGGAATAGAGCTGAAGAAAGATGTGTTACGTTGATGATGTGATGATGGCTTTTCTCTGTCATCTGAACTAAAAGGTTTTACATGTCATTTACGCCAGTTTAGTTGTTTACAGCAGCTGTATCTCCAGGCAGTGCAGATCTTCAAAAACATTCAGGGCGTGTGTTCATGTAAGCACACTGAACGCACAAGATCCTTTGCATTCTTATGTGCACCCACAAACATTCTGCAAAGACGTGTTTAGCCCAAGGACACAACAAGTCTGGGACTGAACTGGCAACCTTTGGATTAATGGGCATCATTCCTTGTCTGAGTCACGTAAATGAAAAACAAAAGACACATTTATACATTTGAAATGCAGTATTTTAGTTTTACTTTGACTTTTTCTTATCTAGCCTTGACTGAAAAACTTTCACTTTTATATTTTTTCAAAACATTTATTCATACCAAGACTGCTGTTAATACCAAAAGCATGTGTCATAAAAAAAACCCTAACTTAAATATGCTGTTTACAACTGATTAAAGAATGCTTGATCATGTCTACATACAAGATCTGACTTGCTCTCACTTTCACAATGACTCAGAGTGATTGCATGAGAGTTCAAAACAGGAAGAAAACCCACCGATGTGTTTCAAATTCAAAAATTATTAGTGAGTAATGTCAATGGAATGATCATGACATTAATGATGATCGTTGCACAGGCCCATGCAGATGCACAGGAATCTCAAAAATGCTATGCTAGCTATGTTGGCCCTTGGCACAAACACATTTTTCCATTACTGAACCTTAAGTGACATAAATGTTTGGTTTGCAGTTGTTCTATCTCTGGTGGACGGTTCGCCTCCTGATTGTCTCCATGGAGATGCAATTGCTTTTGCTAGGAGTGTTCCACAGTACGCCATTACTGTATACATAGCCTAGCCCCATGGAGACAAGCAGGTCAAGTAAAAAGTCAGATCTCTGGAAGGGGAGAGCGCTCACAGTAAGAATGCATGTTTTTCAAAGCAATAGCAATAAAAGCTGCTATTAAAACTTCTATATTACACAAAGTTGACTTCAGTTGTGTTATAATATTGTTACCTCCTCACAAACATACCTGTGGTTGTGTTTAGTTGCAACTTTAAGCACGCTGCGTGTAATAACCAACGCCTCTGTCCTTAACCCTTACATAGTATTACATATAACACAGTTTTCTTACTTGAATAATCTTTATGAAGTTAAAGCGCAATGTCAGATTTTTAGACAGAAAACCTGCAGACATATTTTAATCTTTTCTTCATTATTACAAAACTCTTTTTTTTTTTTAACTATTTCATTTCCAGCCATTAGCCATGAATAGACCCAGATTGTGGTCACCCAGAGCAGGGTTAATGTGTTTTTATGCAACGGGGCAGCTGTCCAGTTCCTCTTTACACAACCCAAGGGACACGGCACACTTACAATACAGACACCCCCTCACATGACCCTACGACCCCGTGACCTCTGCTGTTCCAACTGACTGACCTTTCATCTCTTGTTGACGTGTCAGTGTTTGGTGAATGAGGCAGAAGCTATGTGCCTAAAATAACACGCATTAACAGGATAGTAAACAAGAATACTTTAGCACAGTTTACAAATTAGCATATTATTCTATCTAACTGGAATCGCACGCCAACCTGTGGGTCAGTGGATTTGACGGCTCTACCGATGATGTTTTCGTCGAGATCGGGATTCGAGTCGACATTTGGCTCCTGTGCTCCTAAAACCCAAAAGTTCCACTAGATTTGACTGGTGCATAGTTATGTTGTACCCTCGAGCAAGACACTTCCCATTGTGCATGTGTGGTCTGTAGTATAAATGAGTAGGGAAAAAGATGGACTATAAACCAGTGTGCTTGCAAGAATGCGTCCCACTGCACCAGGACTAAACCAGGACTAAACCAGGACTAAACCAGGACTAAACCAGGACTAAACCAGGACTAAACCAGGATTAAACTAGGACTAAACCAGGACTAAAACAGGATTAAACATGGGGAGTCAGTGTTTCAGTTTTATGCAGCTAAAACCTGGAACCTTCCTGAAGATGTGAGACAGGCCTCTACTTCGACAATGTTTCAATCCAGGCCCAGAACAGTTTTGTTTAGCTGTGCATATGACTGAAAGGTTTTTATTCTGCTCTCATCTCTTACTTTGTGTACCAATTGTGCTGTGCAAATATTGGCCACTGTTCTGGCCAAGTAAAATTATTAAAAATACAGCTATTTTTCAGCAGAAAGGAAGGCCAGGCTGAGTTGTCCCTCTTCCGGTGGCGTTTGCTCCCAGGATTTTCCACATTGGACAAATCCACTTAGAACGGCACACTTTAGCCGGTTGGTCAACAGTGACGGCAGCTGAGTGGGAAGACACCAGAGAACATCCAGTCCGCTCTGCTGCATTTACTGTTGATATTGTGAAACTGAGTCTTGTGTTCAGGAAGAGCAGATCTTTGCTCTTTGCCCAGTGAACACAGAGATGCCCCCAAACAGAACATGCGCAAATAAATTAACCATGCCTACAGTTCTACAGCACTTGTCATAATGCGGATTAACCATTAACAAGACAGGTGTGTTTTACTATCTGCAGAATATCAGCAGAGATAGCGATAGCATGCGATTTAAATAAGTTTAAAAAAGTGAAACTTTCTAGAGGTGATTCCATGGAAACAGAAAGTTAAAACCATACTTTGAAACAGTTCATTGAGACAAACAGGACGAAGATCTGTGGAGATGCGAGCATGCTTGATCTTTCTGCGTTTTCAGTGCATTAAACACATCAAAAATTTAATTTAAAAAGCTTAATGTATTCTTTTGTTGGCTAAAAAGTTACGTGATGGGGCTTTAATGATCACTTTAGTAAATAACATTCACCTGCGGGAGCTAGATTTGCACCGCTAACCTGTGGATCTAACAACTTAAATGTCAAGAGCAGGATTCGAACCGCCAACCTCCAGATCAGCGACAAACACGATTAACTGAGCAACTGTTGCGCCTAAAGATAGTAGCATTTTCATGTGTCTGTATCACTAAATACTTTCCAGTGTGTAAAAATAATGACTGGTTATTTCCTTCCTCATCTGGCACTCCCATCTTCTCGAGAAATCTCTTTGCCTCATGTCAAATACATCCCGGGCGTTTAAGGAGTACTAGGCTGTGCTGCTGGTAAGATTGAGCAGTTACAGTAAGAGCCACAGAGCAGAAGAAATGGGTTTGCACTTTTCCTGAAACAAATGACGGCTGCACTTTGGAGGAGTGAGGAGCACGGCTCGTATCTGCCTGATCATAAATATTGATCGTGTTTCTGCAGCAGCGCTAACACTGAGCTGTTAGCTTTTACGGCATCTCTTAAGTAGCTCTTTAGGGCGACAATCAGACAAATGAACTATTAAAGCCTGTCACGCAAATATGACTTTTAACCATGTTATAGCTGTTTCCTTCTCATTTACCCTCTCGAAATTATATTTGGAGTGATTCATGCATGTTTGAGCAATCGTTAATTGCTTATTTTTAAGACAATCAGTCCCTGTTTTCACCGGCAGTGGTACAGACCCATTGTTTTTATTTCGTTCTCCAATTTTATTTTCTTAATCGGTGATACACGTAGGATTTGGCAGTGTAGTCATTTTGGTACAAATTTTAAAAAAAATCAATCTACGTTCCTACCCTCACCTATGGTCATTAGCTCTGGGTAATGACCGAAAGGACAAGATCACGGATACAAGTGGCTGAAATGGGTTTCCTTCGCAGGGTGACTGGGCGCTCGCTTAGAGCTAGAGTGAGGAGCTCAGTCACGCAGAAGGAGCTCGGAGTAGAGCCGCTGCTCCTGCACGTCTCGAGGAGCCAGCTGAGGTGGCTCAGGCATCTGTTTAGGATGCCTCAGGGACGTCTCGCTAGGGAGGTTTTCCGGGCATATCCCACCGGGAGGAGGCCCCAGGGAAGACCCAGGACACGCTGGAGGGACTATGTCTCTTCGCTGGCCTGGGAGTGCCTTGGGGTCCCACCGGAGGAGCTGGAGGACGTGTCTGGGGTGAGGGAAGGCTGAGAGTCCCTGCTTAGACTGCTGCCCTGTGACCCGGCCCCAGATAATCGGAAGAAAATGGATGGATGGATGAATGGATGAAAAAAGAATCCACTATCCATAGGAGGGGCTGACAGCTCCACAGCTCTTGGTTGCAATGACATTTACAGCAGCATCCGCTCCTACTGGGCACCAACGTTTTCTAACGTAGAAGTCAGCAGACTTGTTTCTTTTATTTTGTCATTTTAGATGAATATATGATTTAAAATGTGCAAATTATAACATGTCCTCGGGTGTCAGAGATTATAACTATAGAGCAGACACAAGCATAATAGGTCTTCTTAACAAATCAAGACACTTTTGAATACTTATTGCTACAATGACTGTGTTTGTTGCCACCAACCTACTAGAATTACATGTAATACAATAAAAATAATGTTTTGTCCTAGTACAGATATATTGCATTTTATCTTCCGCAAACCAGGAAGTGCGCTGTTAGCAACATGTCAGGAGCAGTGGATGACCATAAGCCATAAGATTAACACAGAAAGTTCATGCAGCCAGTCCTTGCCAAATAATAAAGATTTAACACTTGTGGATTATATATACATTTGTTTAAACAAAACAATGAATCCCTTTACAGTTACATATGCCACTTCCCTCTATCATCAAATCACAGTGGAGCTAGTGGAGGTAGACCACAGCACCTATAGGAAAACCATCCCGGCACAAGGAGACCATGCAAACTCCACGCGTCAACGCTCCAAACTATGAGTGATTTACTGTGTGCCAAGAATACTGCGCTAATGTCATGCTCACTGTTGATAGCTTGCACCTCTTTGATTTGTTCACCTTTGCTCCACTTACCTCAAAATACACATGACTGCTGCTGCTGTTCTGAACTGCACTGTCACCCAAGAACACTATGTCAACGCTCGTGTTAATGGGGTCAAAGTCACAGCACGTGAATCCAACAAGACGCCATATCGGATCAGGTGCGAGGAGAGACGGAGCAATAGGACTATAGGCAAATGGCCATTCAGACACTGGGGGGGGCGAGGCAGGTTAACTGTCTTGCCCAAGTACACAACATCAGCATTCATCTGTGGGAGCTGGGTCAGTGTATATGATCTCTCTACCGGTGATGTTTATGTCGAGAGTGAGATTCGAGCCAACATTTGACTCCTGTAACCCATGATCCAACAGTTTCACTCTATTTGACTTGTGCGTATTTATGTTGTGCCCTTGAGTAAGCGACTTCCCCTTTGCATGTGTGAGCTATAGTATAAAAGACTCTAGCCAAGTGAAATGATTAAAAGTATTAAGGCTAATTAAGGAGCAGTTAATCTAAAGTGCTACCGTGAACATTTAAAGTCGTTTTCAACATCTGAGTAGTACTGTATTTCTGTCATATTTTATCTTCTAAGCAGAGATTTGAAAGTGCTTGACATTTAATAGTAGCACCATGAGTCTTTTGTAAGTTTGAATAACTGGCCCGCTCCCCTGTGACCTCCTCCCCCTGTGACCTCTTCCCCTGTGACCCCGTTTACGGTAAAAAGCTGGTTTCAGTTTTGACGCCGGGCTTCTGTTTGTGCAACTGTCTCTGTGTCCCAGGAGTATAGAGCTGGAGGGATGTCAGAAACCCCGTCACCTCCTCTGGCCCGGAACAGAGGGAGGGAGAGAGAACAGAGGGAGGAAGGGGGAGAAAGAACAGAACTGTGTGCAGTGACTCAGCACAGGGCCTCGCTCACTGCTGTTTGATCAGAAAGAACAAACTCCAACAGCTGGGGAGGACAAATAGAGTTTAAACCAGGAGATACGGGAAAGAAGAGAAAAAAATCTGTCACCATCAACTATAAACCAGTACTTTTTTATTGACTGACAAAAATTCCAGTTTTCACCAATGGCAGTATTCCACAGTAGGGCATGACACCACTGGGTCAAGATACATGTCAGAGCAGTGGAAAGGCGAGCCCACTAAGAGTAAGAATGTATGTTTTTCAGGATTAAAACTACTTAATTTGTTATTGTGGAGCATTCAAGGCAACGCAATAACATCTCCATGGAAACTAGCATGCCAGACCTGCCCCCAGAAAAGTTACACAAACAACATTTTCAAAGTTTTCTTACAAAGCTTCCTGGAGTTATGGTATATTACAACATTTTAGGAACAGGTCACAGCCTTTGGTCCAGCGCAGCTTTGCTCCTGTCAGTTCCCCTCCACTGTCTGCTCCTGTCTGCTCTTGTCCGCTCAAGTCTGTTCCACTGTCTGTTCCACTGTCTGTTCCACTGTCTGTTCCACTGTCTGTTCCACTGTCTGCTCCACTGTCTGCTCCACTGTCTGCTCCACTGTCTACTCCACTGTCTGCTCCACTGTCTGCTCTTGTCTACTCCTGTGTGCTCTTGTCTACTCCTGTCTGCTCTTGTCTCCTCTTGTCTGCTCTTGTCTCCTCTTGTCTGCTCCACTGTTTGCTCTTGTCTACTCCTGTGTGCTCCACTGTCTGCTCCACTGTCTGCTCCACTGTCTGCTCCACTGTCTGCTCCACTGTCTGCTCCACTGTCTGCTCCACTGTCTGCTCTTGTCTACTCCTGTGTGCTCCACTGTCTGCTCCACTGTCTGCTCCTGTCTGCTCCTGTCTGCTCCACTGTCTGCTCCTGTCTGCTCCTGTGTGCTCCACTGTCTGCTCCTGTCTGCTCCACTGTCTGCTCTTGTCTACTGCTGTCTGCTCCACTGTCTGCTCCACTGTCTGCTCCACTGTCTGCTCCACTGTCTGCTCCTGTCTGCTCCACTGTCCCCTCTGTCTGCTCCTGTCTGCTCCTGCCCTCTATCCCCTCTCTCCCCTCTGTCTGCTCCTGCCCTCTGTCTCCTCTGTGTCATATGTTCGGTGCATTCCAGAGTGCAGCACATGACAGGGGCTGGGCCTGTGCTGAGGGAGAGGTCTGAGTTAAAGTCCTCCTGACACTCACTGTACATTACAACCCAGGCTGATTGCTGTCTCTTACCAGAATCTCCAGTGCAAACACTCTTATCTCAGTTTCCTTGTATTAGATCCTGGACTTACTGTAGTTTTTCCCAAGTTTACAGTTACAGTTTTGAGTTACATGTTAACTTTTATGTTTGCGGCATGTGGTATTATGAAATATTGCTGTTTAGTTGCATGTTATGTCGGTATAAGTTCTGTAGCAATGTCGAGACCTGCTAGCCGCTGTGTTTTAAATAAGAAGTGAGCATTGGTGCGCTTTCGGCTCCATCGACTTTCTATGCTCTACATGATCCTGGTGTTTTCATTTCACTTTTGAGTCAGAAAATCAAGATATGACCATTAATAACAGACCAATCGGGCGCCTTCTTTCCCCAAGGTTGCGGCCGCTAGTGTTATCAACTGGTTTGACTGAGGGCGCTACTAAACGTCACGCTCACTTAGTCCACTTCTTTACAGTCTATGGTCAAGACTTTCAAATACTAGCACTGTAAGCACAAAAATCCTTTCCTTTCCTTTAGTAAACTTGAGTTACAAAATAAAAAGTTTAAAGTCTGTGTAACCCAATCAGGTCAAGTCAAGTCAAGTCCATAATATGTTGTTCTATTTATTCTTATCTGGATAAATTGTACAAATAAACCATCTAGTTTTGCAATATGACCTTTCTGCTTTAAATAGCTCTGACTCGCTAAGCGTACATGTGCTAACAGGCTAACAGTGCAGCATAGTATAATGTTGGACACCAGTCTGCTGCATTTGAATCATTTATCTTAACCCTGGAGAACCCAAGAACCCTTTTCTTCTCTGGAAAATTATGAACACTGCATTAAATTACTGCTATAAGTTCACTGAACACTGAAATATGCACTTTCAGTTTTAACACTTTATTCCCTAATTTAGGATCGGAGTCAAATTTGACCTGTTGGACTCGCTAATTTATCCAAAAAAGAATATCAAACGTACCTCTAGACCAGGTGTGTCAAACTCAAATTCACAGAGGGCCAAAATTAAAAACTGAGTAACTAAATATTTATTGAAAATTTTCAACAATATCTGCATGTTTTTCAGAAGGGGTGGATTAAATTTGAGTGATGCGACAGGTTGCAGATGCTAATAAGTGTCAACAGAAGTGATGGGGGCTGGCACCAACACTTTTGCAAAGCATTCTGGGATTTGTATTATTAGAGATGCACGCTCTATACTGCAGAGGCGGCCGGTGGGCAGTGGGTAGTTTTCCAGCTCTGGTCAGCCATCTTATCACTGCCAATCTGGCTCATTTTAGTTCAATATTCATCCACTAGGTGTCTCTATGCAGGGGCCAGAAGTGGCACTCTGGGCTTTTTTAATTTTTTGAACTGAAATTTTACCTTTTTTTTTTTTTTCCATTTCGGGTAGCAGCAATTAACTGCAGCCAAATTTGACCCCATGGGTTCTCCAGGGTTACAGCTGCACTGTGGAACTTTTGTGGTGGAAGATATGCCAACTGCTTACCTCTATGAAGGTTTTATTGCTTTGCCTGGAATGCTCCACAGTATGGCATTGTACCTTGCATTTATCCATTGCAGATACATAAAAACATGAATTTGAACCGTGATTGGGCTTGCCTCTCCACAGATCAAACCTGTAAATTGGCCTAGCATTGCTGTTTGTTGTCTTCAAGGGGAGAATACTGCTATACAGATGAACATTCCAGGCAAAGCAATTGGCTGTGTGCACAACAGCGCCCAGCAATGTCACTGTTAGCGTCACTACTTCCTGTCCAGTTTTATCTCTAAAATGAATAAATATTTAAAGATGAGGCAGTGGACAGGGAGCTGCGGGTGGATGTGACCGACAACATGTTAAACACCACACAAATAAAATGAATACTTCCCCAGAGGAGTAAATGTGAAATGTAATAAAGGTTGAACCTGATAATTTACCATATAACTTCCTGTATTACAATGAGAATCAGCATTTTAACAACTTACTACTTACTTTTACCTGCCTTGGTGTGTATTAAATATTTTTGGCGTATAGAAGGTGATGCCAGCAACAGACACAAGCAGATCTTTGCACACCACTTCAAAACTGAAACATCAACATCATCAAACAACAAAGAACCCCCCCCCATGCATTTTGCTCTAGTCTTCACCCGAGGAGGAGGCAGACCGGAGACTTGGAGGAGACTCAGAGGAAAGTTGATGTAGTCTGGGACACTGTGTACAGGAGGTGCCCTTCAGATGAGAGGTGATATCGCTCGCTCACCACTGAAAATGGCTTACACGATACATTATGTAAGACCACATTTGGGCCGGGGGCTGCACCCGAGGGAGCACACAAGCTTCCAGAGAACGCCGGGATTCCTTTTGATTATAATCTAACGCATATTTGTTCTATGGGTACACAGCAATAAGTCAGAACGGTCATAGACTGATGTGTGATGTCATGGCAAAGCACTCCCCCCCCAGAGCGTTCCCATAGCACATGACAGAAGAGAGGCTGAGTAGATACTTCGAATACTGTACACGGTGCTATTTACTGTGGCCTTCGTGGTCAGGTGACGCCATGTGAGTGCAGAGATAGTCCAGTCATGTGCTGCAAAAAAACAAGCAAAAACAAAAACCCAGACAAAAACATTTTAAACAGATCATAAGAGTTATTTTAAGTCCTTCACTCTCTATACTCATTGATTACAGTATAAGGTTCTTCGTCTGCCTTGGGGCTGACTGAGAGAAACGTGGCTGCCGATCTGTGCCAGCAGCCTCTCCAGCCCTCACGTTGTACTGTACAGTCACACAAACAAGGTGGTGTCTTGCCAAAGGACACAACAGTACTTTGAAGTAGATACAGCTGGTGCAATCGCAGCACTGCAGGTCTTAAAAATGCACTGTGGAACTTTTCTAATCTACTCGGGGGGGTTTACCATGTGCTTGTTTCCATGGAGATTTTGTAGCTTTGCCTCAAATGTCCCACAGTAAACTTACGTCCTTGGAGTCAAGCTGGTAGCGCCACCAGACGGAGTTACAAGTCAGATCTGGGGAGAGGCGACCGCACTCACACAGAAGGTATATATAGATGGAGACACCAGAAAAGTTGCATGGTGTAACTTTAACGATATGCTATCTGGTAATATGAACATAATAGGGTCATGTTTTGATCCCGGTTTGTGGAATAACACCCGGGCTCCACTGTAAACACGATGAAAACATATTTGTGAGAAGCTGGAGACAGTTGAGTAACGGTCACATACTGGAGGAGGTGGGGCTGGAACCATCCCACTTCTATGGAAGACCCAAATAGTTTCCATGATTTTATCTTTAGCCACAATTAAACTATTTTCATCTGCTTTGAAGTCAGTGGAAGAGTAACGGTTTATTTGTGGAATGAAATAATTTATTTAAAACAGCATTTGGTTGTTTATTCATTGATTATACTGTGGAAATTTGACACAATTAGCCTATTGGATAAATGTGTGTGTGGGGAAAAAAATAATAAACTATGTAAAATTAACAAGAAAACGTTATCTTGTAGTCTCAGAGCTGCCAATAGTCCCTAAAACTGTTATGTTGTTGAGTAGAAAAGGTCAGTTTCATGTCACAATAACAGTAGGAGAACACTCTGGAGCGTTGTCTTCATTTTAAAAGAAATACTGTGCCGCCCTCTAGTGGACGAACGCCTGCATGTCAACGCAACTCGCAAAACTGAGGCATCACTGTGTTTTTAACTTCACACTAATCACGAATTGCACTAATTACTACAAGATAAGTCATAGTAAAAGTCACACATGGAAGCACAGTTTGTATAAAAGATGTGTTAGGATCAAACCTCTGTTACATATGGAGCTCAACACCCCTCATTGTTTTTTCCCCACAGACTTTCTGGAAAAAAAGTTTTGAAAAGTTTGAAAGTTCAGGGATAATCAGCTATGTCAGGGGTGTCAAACTCCTTTTCACTCATTTAAGGTAGGATAAATGTAACCAAATGTAATGTAAAATAAATGTAACTATTTTTTAACTTGTTCATTAACTGTTTCTCTATGTTTTACTTATTCAAGTTACAAATATGTCATATGCATTTCCACAGATGTAAAATATATGTCTGTGTAACTGCGTATCTCCTGATAAACCGACATTTTTAAAAGTGTGTATCTGGTTTTGGTTGTGGCTTTTGTGAACACATTCTGCTGTGATCACAGTTTGCCTTTTAATCCTTTAATTTGTTATTTTTCTTGAAGGCTAACATTTGCATACTTAGCTCCATGTTTAGTGTCAAAATGCTGACGTACATTGTGCTCTGTGACCACGACACTGCCTCACAACACAAAAAACAAACAGGTTTTTCTCCTTGAAGCACAAACATGTATTCACCTTCTCACCTGTCTTGAAACTGCCTTACATCAGCATCAATTTTCCTCTTCCTGGACTTTTTGGGATCATTATTTGTAAAGATTTCTCAATTCCACTTGTTAAGAAAATGTCATTAGTTTATGGTTAATGCATGTGTTAAAGCAGCATAGACTTATTTTAAAATGACAGTCACACCATGAAATTTAGCTTCTTGGGTGCCGCATAAAATGACGCCGTGGGCCACATAATGGCCACAAAATCTGTTTCTGAAACTTAAAAAAAATGCAAACTTATTGAAGCATGAAGCTAATCTTGCATTTTAAACAGCCTGTTTGGGCTGAATACGACCACAATATGGATATTAGTTAGCACATATCTGGTTAGCATGTAGCTGGTTAGCCTCTGTGATGCCTTTGAACACTTAATATTTGAATTTTTCTGAAAAGTCTATGAGAAACTGAATGGAAAATGTACTTCCAAACCCGGAGCAGTGGCACTGCTGAGCTCCATTTGAAGAGTTCAACAGCAAAACCAGATATCTCCATTTTGAAAAATGGCCAAAACGTTTTTTGTTTTTTTTGTTCGCATCTTCTAGAGATGTTAGCAATGGTAATAATATAAACTGGAATGGAATGGAATTATATTTTAATAGCAGTAAAATACATCTGACTTTTGAAAATATGACTATAGGCCTACTGAGAAAACTGCAAGCCTCTGATCACTTTTCCAAACACACTTGTCTTTTTTTTTTTTTTTTTTTTTTTTCCAAATGAACTCTTCATGTAATCAACTAATTGCCATAGTTACTGACATTAGCAGCACTGAAGTTCTTGTTCACCAGTCTTATAATGTACAAAATATAAAGTTCACAAAATAAGCCATATGCATTTAACTTTATGTTAGAAATAAGTATCTTCTAATCTTAATATCATTCAAACGTGCACTATGTAAATGAGCTGGTCTGCCCTGCTTGTCTCTGTTATTACTCTGCCAATAATGTTCTTCAGTATAGCATTGTCTATTTTGTATTTGTTCAATAACATGCGTTCAGTTGCTCAAAAACACCTGAGGCACATGCCTTCCCACTGTAGGGTTGCCTCTGCACAGACCTGATCTGTAACTTGTCCAAAACCAGGACAGAACCAGGTCATGTTCATGGCACTTTTCTGACAATATCAAAGTGAAGAGGTTGTAAATAATACATCCTGGAAGTGCTGTCATTCTGATCCTGCACCCCTGAGTGGGAAGCACTGGTCT
The DNA here is from genome assembly GCA_019594935.1 of Periophthalmus modestus. Taxonomy (NCBI): domain Eukaryota; kingdom Metazoa; phylum Chordata; class Actinopteri; order Gobiiformes; family Gobiidae; genus Periophthalmus; species Periophthalmus modestus. Next base: position 17,952,033 of record JAIEZT010000012.1, on the reverse strand, counting down.
CTATGAGGAAAAGTGGATGCTATCTCTTCCCGGAAGCATCATTACTATGCTGGCTTATAGTTCTAATGATTTCTCTCGTAAAAGATGCTGCAGAAGAAAAAAACAGGGTGATTATATAAGGTGTTTTGCAGCCTGCCAGTGGTGACTCTGTTTCCCAGAATCCAACAGTCTTCTCTCAAAGTGTTGATCTAAAGCACTCTTCCGACTCTGGACGAGCCAATCACAGCTCTGCTCAGCCTCTCTCCTCTCAGCTGATGCTCGGCAGCTGACCTCCGCCCATCTCATTATTGGAAAGACGATGCTCAGATTTGATCATGAAGAAGATGAGTCACTCTGAGGTAGAAAAACAAAAGTGCTTTGGAGCAAAGTGAAATCGTGGGGGTAAGTTCCCTGGCAGAGCATTTGTAGGTCAGTTTCCCATACAGTGTAATGGGAGCTAGCATCTGGTCCCAGTCTATTTTTAACATGGGGCAGTACATACAGAACAACAGCGCATGCTAATGGCCATATGGTGTTTGACATTCACCGAATGGGGATGTACAGAGGGAGCTGCAGAAAGTCCCCTGCAGCATCAGCACAACCCTGTGAAACTCACAGTCTGGGAATGTTTAGGCGATAATGTTGTTTGGACCTGAAAAACAACCTTTTGTTTCAAACAGATACTTTTAGTGAGGTCACCTTTTTTACACAGAACTTTCAAATAAACTTCACACATCTGCCCCACCTCTTTACAATGAAGCCTCTGTCAGACACAAACTGTAATAATAAGACCCGAGTGTTCTCTAAAGAGGAAAGTAAAACGGTGTAGTGTTTCTCTCAGTTTCATTTGTCTCCCACAGAGCCACACTTCTCTCTGGTTCATTCCCTACTGTCTGCCCTTTACCAGGAAAGCCCCACTGAGACTCAGATCCTCATGTGTACTCTGGCCTTCAGAGCCTTTTGTTTTAGAGGATCCAAAACACCAGTGGAGACGTAAACTGGGAAACTGCAGAAAACTCACAGTGACTGAAGTACAGGACCTTTTCTGAGTGTGTGCTAACCACTGTGCTACACATAGACTGTACAGAGGAGTCTGTAGTGCCACCATGGATCCAGGCATTGCAGTTTCAAACAAACCGCACAGCTATGCAAAGGCTGGTGAATTATTACAGTCTGTTATACATGTTTTATATGAAGCATGTTTAACAGACGTTTATTTCCCCTAGAGGGCGCTCTCTGCAAACCCACTGCATCTTCACTTATCTGCTTTTACATTCAGACAGAAGTTAGAAGGCAGTAACAGTTGTTCCTGAGTAATTCTTTGCATTTGAGTTTGAGATTTAAACGGTGACATCCTGTGGACATGAGAAGAACTGCAAGTGCATAGTCACATGATTTAGGAAAATACTGTATAAGACTGAATTTTGTTAAGGAAATATTGTAAATACATTTGGTTTTTTTGTTTTTGTTTTTTTATTCTGAAAGGTCCACAGAGAAGAAAACAAAGCAATACAAAGAAAAAACATTATTTGAAAATGCCTCAAAGTGAGAAGCTCCAGAGTCTCATCACAATCACTCACCGTTCAGTTGCATTTCCTCCTGAAAATCTAGTCTTTTGGTTGTTAGTTTCAAATTATTTATAAATCCATCAACTGTGGTTTACAGTTAGTTTACAGCAGTGTGAATACTGCCCTCTGCTGGATCAGTTTCGCCTTGCACACTATGGATGTCTTCCCTGTATGTCTGTTTTGAGGCAAATACCGGTTAGTAAATAGAATTGTTGTTTGTACTAACTAAATTAATAAATAAAATTAAAAATAAAATTAAAATTAAATTAAAATTAAATTAAAATTAAATTAAAATAAATTAAAATTAAAATTAAATTAAAATTAAAATTAAATTAAATTAAATTAAAATTAAAATTAAATTAAAATTAAAATTAAAATTAAATTAAAATTAAATTAAAATTAAAATTAAAATTAAATTGAATTGAAATGAAATGAAATAAAATTAAATAAAATAACGCTTTAAAACCTCCCAAAGATCTGTGTTTAGAAAGAAAAACAAAAAAATCTCAAAGGAAAAGTAGTACGTTTTGACTTGAGGATGTTGACTTGTCTTTCCTGCTGTTAACTGCTATATCTGGCTTTCTTCAGTCCCGGGGGGTGATTTGGTGTTTTGAAATATAAAAGCATATTTCTCACGGCTTCAGCCCTTTTACCTGAGTTATTACGGCCCTTTTCGTTGAAGGTCAGATGAAATCACCAGATTCTGAATGGGCAATTTTGAGCTGTTTCATACTTGTGTTTAGAGTGGATAAGTGAAAGTTTGGTCCTTGGATTTTGCCCTCTGAAGCATTTGGGGTTATTATGGTGAAAGCAGCTCGAGGTTTCAGAAGGTCACCAATTTACAAATAACAGAGAAAAAATGTCATGCCCATTTGTGCTGGCAGGGGTCACCCTAATCGTTCATGTCATTATGTTGTTTTTAAAGGTGCGCGATGTCATTTCTTGTGCGAGGTCTGCATTCTGCTTGTTTCTGTGGAGATATTATATGCGTTGCCTGGAATGTTCCACAGTGTGACATTAAAATGAGCTACCTCCTTAAAGACTGGCTGGTGATGTTATAGGCATAGACTGTGTGGGGAAGCTGGCCCGATGTGGTATAAGTAGGAGGCAGAAAAGTCCCATTTGACAAGTGGTAAACCGTGGACAAAAATATAATCATATTCATAAAAAAATTAACTGTGCTCAACTTAACAAGGCAACAGAAATTAAGGAACTACGGAGAAAATCCTCGTGTACTCTGGCAGCACCGATGTCTCTCAAAAGTCTAATTGGCGCCGTTTATATACATCCCCCTGACACATGAGACTTTACGCGACAAGAGCGGTTACAAATGATAAATAATCATTTTTATGCCTCCAGGAGCTTCTGAATCATGTTCTAAACCTGTGGCTCATTCACAACAGTTGGACTCGTTCACATCGCTCACATGCTCGTTCAGTTTGTACCATGTGACCGCTTTAACCAATCAGCGCTTAAGCTTAGCTAGAGCGGACATAGAGCGTAGCCGAAACGAACAATTAAAAAGCGTTTTTTAAGACAACAGACAGATTTTGAGCTTAGAAAAAGATTTGAAAATAGGTAAAATTCGCCACAAAATTCGACCTTTGTGAAATCTGTGGGAGTAACACCAGCAGTTTGTGATTACATTGAGCTCTATGAGAAAAATCCTTTCTGGGCAGGAGGGATTTTTTTCTGTAGTTTCAATGAGTGGCCAGTAAGCCGACTCGAGACAGCTTTATGCTAGCAATATCCTTTCCAGTTATTTTAATAGATCCATGGAGTCAAATGAAGCTCAGCGAGGCTAGAGCCGTTTTAGTGGTGAATTTGGATCTGAGTTCCATATTTGGAATTCAGACGGCGAGTATCATAGCAACCAAAGAGCCAATCTGGAGCAGAGTGGTTGGTTTTGTCTGTTATTAATGTTCATATCTTTATTTAAGGACACAATAGCAAAGTAAAAACACCAGGATCATGTAGAGCGGGTTAATATTTTCAGAGCAAAATGACAGCAGCAGTTACAGAGACAGAGGTGACAGTTTTCCAATGTAAAGTGAATTGAAGCAAGACTCGATGGAGCTGGAAGCGTGCCCGTGATATTTGGAATGTGGCTAGCAGGTTAGCTATGTCCATTTATATATACAGTCTATGACAGGTGTGTCAAACTCAAATTCACAGAGGGCCAAAATTAAAAACTGACTAAGCCGCGGGCCAAACTAAATATTTATTGAAAAATTTCAACAACATCTGCATGTTTTTCAGAAGGGTGGATTAAATTTGAGTGACGCGACAGGTAGCAGATGCTAATAAGTGTCAACAGAAGTGGTGGGGGTCAGCACCAACACATTTGCAAAGCATTCTGGGATTCATAATATTAGAGGTGCATGTGCAATAACGGCACTATGGCCAGCGGGCAGCTCTAATACATATTTGATATGATCTCGTGGGTTAAATATATTTATATCGAGGGCCAAATTTGGCCCACGGGCCCGAGTTTGACATGTCTGGTCTATGGTTACAGGTCACATCTGAGGAGAGATTTAAAACACCCTTATTTGAATAAAATGGCAAAATATCTTTAATGCCATATTGTGGAACTTTCCTGGCATAACAATACCATGTGAACACGCAGGTGGTGGGACCTCTATTGTGTGTATGTCATCGTCTCAAGATGGCGGTGTGCACTGGCATTGGCATTACATTGCAGCCAATTAGATTGCCTCAGTGCACAATTGGTTTAAGACTTTAGCAATCAAGGTTTGATCAAGGAGGCAGCAGCTGTTAATGCCACGCCGTGGAACATTCCAGGCATGACAATACCATTTCCAGGGAGACAAACAGGACCCAGATCCTACAAATTAAAACTGTGTATAGGCCATTTTCTAAAGCTAGTGGTGTGCATTGTTTGGGCACCTCATTAGCATACCTCAGGACATAATGGTTTAGGATTAGCAATCAGGCAGGCACTAGCTCAGCGGTTAAAGTGTTTGCAAACCAAGCTAATGTTTGCAGTTTAAATCCAGCTGCGACCAGTGCATACAGTAGATTGTATAAAAAAGTGGACTAAAGGACTGTGACGTCACCCATAGTGTTTGGATCCAGTGAAATGAAGCTCATCGAGTTATAGCGGTGAATTTAGAGCCGAGGTCCGACCACGAGTATCATAGCAACCACAGAGCCAATCTGGAGTCATGCTGTTGAAGATAAAAAGCCCATTCCCACCCTCACCTCTGGGGTAAGTGTCTTACTCAAGGACACAATAAGACAGCATTCATCTGTGGGACCTGGAATCACACCGCCAACCTGGATCCCTTACTCGCATCCCTTACTTGGAGTAAGGGAGCTTATAATCCAACTATTATGACAGCCTCAATACGAACGTGAGACCTTTGTCAATACGATATCACAGTATTTCACTTTCACTGTTACATTCCTGGTCATATGCATATTAGCAATTCTGACCGCGAGTATCATAGCAACCAAAGAGCCAATCCAGAGCAGGGCTGGTGAAGGTAATGCCCCTTCCTGCCTGCACCACTGGTTTAGCACAGAGAGGGCGCTTAGTAACGCTCTCAATCAAAACTGTTGCTAACACTGGCGGGAGTGACCTTGGGGAAAGAAGGCACCTGTTTTGTTATTAATGTTCATATCTTGAGTTACGGACACAATAATGAAATAAAAAGTGGGTTAACATGAACATTTTAAGACAAATGACGAGCAGTAGTTACAGAGAGGGGCAACAGTTTTTCAATGTAAAGTGAATTGGAGTCGATGGAGCCTGAAGCGCACCCATGATCACTTCGGTGGCTAGCAGGTTAACTATGTCCATTTATATATACAGTCTATCCCGAGTCATTGGCCTTCAAGTCCAATTCGAGTCCCAAGATTTGGTCCATTTTATCCTCAAAATAGTGTTTCAAGTCTGACTCGAGTCCAAGTCAGCACTACTGATCACTATCTTATTTTTCTATATGCTGCTGATGACAGATATACTGATCTAAAGTTGTATATCTGTGGAACATTTCGCGCGAACATCTCCACGGAGACAAGGAGAGTGTGAACCTGAGATAGACTGACATATCTGTTGGCCGATATTTGCACTTTTTAGTGTATTGGGTCTCTGCTTTCAGTCTCCACCACAGCCCGATATTTTGTTTTGGCCAATCTCCTCCAAACATGACTACACAGCTCTCTTGTTGGTTTGTGGTTAAAGGGGTTATGGGTGAGTTTGTAGTAAAAAAACTCATATCGGTCCATCTCTAGAGTGAACCCTCCTTAAAAATTGCAAAGAATATGCATACTCAATATAAGTCATACTCTCAGATGTGCGGTAAGAGCCAATTTTTCCTGTTAATTACATAGTATTTTGAAATATCCAAAAGTGAAATTCACAAATGATGAGCCTGATAATGTCTATAAGTGAACAGAACAGTGGTGGATGAAGTACTCAATTTTGTTACATAAGTAAAAGTACAGATACAGAGGTAAAAAGCTACTCCAGTAAAACTAAAAGTATCCCATGAAAAAAAAACTTAAGTAAATGTATTCAAGTACCCGTAAAGTAAAAAAATGTACTTAAAGACTAGAATACTAGAAGACTTAAAGACAAGTGTTAAAGTGTAAATTGCAGTGATATCGATTAAAATGAGACATATTTTGGTCAACAGTAACAATATGAATCAGTTTCTGAATTTTTCTTTGGAATTTTGTGTATTTATTTTTGTTTGATCAAAGCCGAAGCTTGAACTCAAAAACTTTAGTCAGGATGTCACCACGAACATGGTAAAAATAACCCCCCCAAGTCATAGGAAAAGTACTTTTTACTTTTCAGTCCTGTCCAAAAATGTGGTGGAGTAGAAAGTACAGATACTGCTCTCAAATGTAGTGAAGTAAAAGTAAAATGTATCCACTGTAAATTGTACTTAAAGTGCAGATACCTAAAAATTATACTTAAGTACAGTACTATTTGTACTTTGTTACATTCCACCACTGGACAAGACTGATGAACTTCTTGTACTACAACAAAAAGCAGCATTTTAACCATATCCATTGTAGTTCCATCTGTATTAAATGTTACTGGCCTATAGAGTGTCGTGATGTCATCTGAAACACAGCAATAAAACATAGCATTTGCATTAGCATAGCACAAACGAGTATTATGTCCAAATAAAAGCTTCATTTGTTGTCTGTCAGCAGCAGGTGGGCCGGAGCATGACCGGACCGCACCGCCACGTCAACATCGCATTAATAACATACATGAACACACACACACAGTATAATGAGCGCACAGAGACACTGAATCAGCACATGCTTTATTTCACAGACCACCCAAAGAGACGCCACAAGCCCCCTCACACGCAATAAATCAACAAACATGTCTTTCTATGTCACACAAGATGGAGATTCAGTGACTGGAGAAGATATAGTATGGCCGTCTACTTACATTCAGATTCACACAAGCCACTATGTGTTAAAGGCATAGCTGACTGCCGAGAATTTATGTCTGCAGATATTATATGCAGGCGTTCCAATGAGCCACAAATGCAAAAATGTGCTCATGGGAAACTCTGAGAAAGCATTGATTTATGGCTCTGACTCTCAGCAGAGAATTAGTGGCATGTGCAAAGTTTGTTTGTCAGCTGGTCTGGGATTGAACCAACAACCCCCTGTCTAAGAATGCGGACAATTACCATTCTTCCACTGTGGGCCAAGTGATTTCTGATTATGAAAAAGACCAGTATATCATTATCGATTCATGATTAAAGGTCTTACATTGAGCTTTACGCCATGTATAATATTGTTACCTTCCTCAAAACATACCTAGACTTCCACTTTATGATGTAACGTAGTGGTGGTTTTCAAGTTAACAGCTCCTTTTTACCTTTAGTTCAGTAGAGATTGGCAATTCCAGGGGTGAAATCATCCAAATGATTCTAGTGGTGCGTTAAAAATATACATTAAGAACTATAATGCAAGAATAAGAGCCAGGATAAGCCCGATTAAACATAAAAAAATCATTATGAAAAGATAAAATTCTGTCAGTTGTCATTATGCACCATTTGAACCTAGATTTGAATAGTGTCAGTAAAAGGCCTGTGTCCCATTATCTCCACCGTAATTAACGCCATATTTAGAATTGAGAATTTCAATTATTTGATTTTATACAGTGCAACATTTTAACCATTTGCACATGTTGCTGACTGTTCCCACATACTGCAGTTCACATCCTGACCACATGAGGGCAGTACATGTCTGAGTATACCAAACCATTTGAAACCCTCTTGAAGGATTTCTCCCAAGAATACAAACCTCTAGAGCCAAACCAGAGACAAAAAACATGCAGCGTCCACAGCAGTGAGGTAAGCAGTTAATAGTTACCTAGCAAAGCGTCTCCACGGCGACAGATATGTAAAAGTGCTGACACGGAACATTTGACCTTACTCATTCAACACTCCAGATGTGAGATCACCGGTGGTCTGTGGTGTCAGGGAATGGCCTGTGGGAAAGTGGGGTGAAAATCTGCTGTCTACATTTGTTAGCAAACATCTGTATTATAGTTTTTGAAATGTATTTGGACACATTCAATGCAAACAATGAGTAGCTTTTTTTCAAATGGGATTCACCCTGTATCTGATTTTGAAAAGATGAATTTGGTCTTAACTATATTTGTCTGTATTTGTATTTGGAATACAGCGTCACGAGGTTAAACATACGAAAGTAAAAAAAAAAAAAAAAAAAAAAAAAAGGAGTAGAAAGATGATTTTATGTTATGTTAAATACTTACTTGATGTAGTAGTTTTCATGTAAATATTTTTTCTAAACAGTTTTATTGATCCACAATAGAGATTACTTGGCAGATCATAAATATAATGTAAATAACATGGGGATGAAACATGACCCTTGCGGTGCCCCTGTTTTAATGAGATCGTTTCATTTTCATTATCGACCTATACCAACCTGTTCCGAGTATGATTCAGTTGAGTTTTATTGATGTTAATATGAGCCAGTGAAGCAGATTTTCATATATTTTGACACCTCTTTAAGATTCAAAGAGGTGTTAAGTACTTAGTCCTGGTTTAGTCCTAAGTCCTAACCTCTGTGTCTCAGGTGCTCTGGGTTCTGCTCTGGGTTCTTCACAGAAAAAAAGTCCTTGGAACATAAACTTTCTGTTGTGCCGTGCACAATCTTAACAGGTCCAAGTTCAGCTTTTTCTGGGGGTTGCCAGATAGGGGCCCAGACCGCAGAAGGGTGGAACAGCATGTCACGTTATATGCGTTTATGAAATAGTTACTAACTAATAGTTAATAATGAAAATAGTTCATAACTAAGGAACATTTTATTGCAAAAGTCCAACTTTATTATCAAATGCAAATAAACATATATGAAAAAAAAATCTAAATGCTCTGTGGTATTGTTCAGGGGCCGGACCAAATGTGGAGGCGGGCTGTATCCGGCCCGCGGGCCGTAGTTTGGGGACCACTGTTCCAGAGGCTGTTGGACAAGGCCTCCTGAGCTCGGGACGCCTCCCCTTTAACATAAGACACCTCTCTTTTAATTGATACTTTGCAGCTGATGTCAACAACATTCCCTGGGGGTGTGGTGCTAACTGTTGGCACTGCTCTGTCTGAAGCCTCTGTTTCTCAAGTTAGACTTTAATCTGAGCTTGTTTTAACACAATCTGACCATAAAGAACTGACTTAGCAGAACTACAACAGGTGAGTGGATATGTGCTGTTAAAGAAGTCCCTCTTAAAGTAGTATATATAGGTCATGCGTCACTCACTACAGAACTATGAGTAAGTGTAATTAGCTTCTATAGAGCAAGAGAGAACAAGTTTGATTTCCCAAAAAATGTATTTACTGTTTCTGTCGTTAAAAAAAAAAGTGTCGGTGACATAACCCTCAGAGACTTCTAACAGATCTGCCCTCAGTCCTCTGAGGATGTGGGAGGAACCATTTTGACAGCCCCAATCCTACCTGTCACCACACTCAAAGTGCGCTGGGTAATTTGTGTAGAACTGACCACTCATGCCCCTTCCCACTGTTCCCCGCTCCCCCACCCTAACTCACCCTCATACACATTCATACGCCACAGCGGAGGGTCTGGCAATGCCCCGGCGGTTCGGTGACAGCCTGTCCATCACTCAAAAACGCCCCGCCCCTCTCACCTGCAAACGTCGTTCTCTAGGGCCGTGATTGGCCGATTGGCTTTGTCAGTCACAGTGTCAGGCAAATGTAAGATCTACAGGGGCCCATTCAGGGACGGCCCCCAGAAGATTTGAACACTTTTCTTCACAGTCATGCACCGATGATGGCAGTTGTCACCGGTGATGGGCCCGTCCTGACTCCTGAGTGAGTGGCCAGCAGAGAGATGTGGGTGTGGGAGGGGTACGGGTAACATGGGGTAAACGTCATAAATATGCAATGATTTCAGAGGCAGACTAAACATGAAGGATGACAGGGCACTGATATATGCATGGTGCTGGCTGACACAGGTGCAAATTCTTAAGAAAATAATTGATTATAAATTCCTGTCTATAGCTATCAGCACAGTGACATAATGGTTAGTTAGAAAAATATAAATCACTGCTCTTGTGGTGAGGCATGTGTGATTTTTTTTTTTTCCTCCACTGATCAGTTAAAAATAAATGCAGAACGTAAAGCTTTTTCCGCTATAATTTAAATGCAACTCTGTGTAAAATTATTCCAAGTATTCAGAAAACACTTCTCTGATTGGACCATGTAACTAAATATGTTACAAAATACATTTTAATGCAGGTATTCTGTATTCTCTAGTATTCCTCCGATCACTGGCTATAATGTTCCACAGTATGGAGTTAAGGTGATCTATATTATATTTACAATAGTTCTCATTGAACAGGGCTTACCTCTGACTCCAATTCACTTTACATTGAAAAAACGTCGCTCCTCTCTCTGTAACTGCTGCTGTCAGGCTCGTAATTTTAGTCTTAAAATGTTCATATTAACCCGCTGTACATGCACCTGGTCTTTTTGTGTCCATAAATCAAGATATGAACATTAATAACAAGCAAATCAGTCGCCTTCTTTCCCCAAGGCTGTTCCCGCTAGCGTTAGCAACAGGTTTAGTCCACTTCTTTAGAAAGTCTATGACCTAGAAACCAGTAAATTTCCACAGTGCACTTTTGAATAAAGGTTAAATAAATATATGTTATCAGTTACACGGAGAATCATGTTCGATTATGAAACAAACGGATGTGTTATTTCAGACAGATATTTGTTGTTGATGGTTGAGAAGTGCAGCCTCAGGAGTGCTCTGGGTCTCAGTGTGACGTGGATCAGATTGGCACATGGTGGGACTGTAATAATGTGCACAGTGTGAAGGCAAGGCTCTGACTCCAATGTGAAATCTATGCTATTTTCCCATGTAACATCATCTGAACTCTTTAGCGATTAATAAATATATGAAATGTGAGAACTGTTTACTTTTGCAATACTTTCAAGAATAAGATGTTATGAGTTTTTGACATCTCCCTTACCGTACAGCTCAAAATTCTAATTAGAACATCTTGCCCCTGGTAACAAATCTAAAATGTGTGTGTGTGTGTGTGTTGTAAGCTATTAAAAACAACGTAATACAACCAGATATTTTACAAGTTTAATGCTGTACTGTAGAACATACCAAACACAGCACTAACATCTCCATAGTGGCAGACAATACACTAGAAAAACTGCGTATTGTCCTTTTAATTGCCCATGTATAGCAAGTTAAAGAATGTTATGGGGAACATTTCACTAATCATATTCCTTGTATAATCACCAGTAATTTAGGCTTCATCAATTAACGATTTAACCAGATCTTTACAAAATGTGGAGATGGATTTGATGACTTATTGTGGTTATCCTGAGACGCTCCCTTAGAGATGAGGAGGGCGAGGAGCTCAGTCACACGAGAGGAGCTTGGAGTAGAGTCCCTGCTCCTCCACCTCCACGTCGACTGGAGTCAGCTACGGTGGCTTCGGTATCTATTACTGATGTTTCCCGGACGCTTCCCTGGAGAGTTGTTCCGGCCCAGGACATGCTCGAGGGACTATGGCTCTCGGGTGGCCTGGGAACGCCTTGGGATCCCCCGGAAGAGCTGGAGGAAGTGTGTGTGTGGAAAAGAGACGTCTGAGCCTCCACGAACAGATACAAGACATTGCATTTTTTTAACTAAACATATTCTCATAGTTTCCTAGTTCTTTGAGGAGGCTAATTGTCCTAGTATTCCCTGTCATAAACACGGCCACACGGTTTTGATGACTTATTGTGATCACCCTGGAGACAAGATAACCTGATTATATATTATATTGGGTGGCAAGGTGGCTCACAGCAAGAAGGTCGTGGGTTGGACTCCAGGGCAGCACAGAGCCTTTTTGAGAGGAGTTTGCATGTTCTCAGGGTTACTTTATTGATACCAACAGATAAATATTGTTTGGCAGTGAGTCTTCTCATTCACTCATTCATGTTCACATCTTCATCTAAAAAAGTGAGAACATAACATCTTGGTCTCCCCATGCCTGCTCCAGTTTACTCCTTCCCCTAACACTTAAACATGTGCAATAGGGACTCCCCTGAAAAAGACTTAGTGGGACTTTCCTGGTTAAATAAAGGTCAATAAATAAATAAAACAGCACACTGGATTTTTACTTTTCATAGTTTTGTAGTTCTCTGAGGAGCTTTGCCTTGACAAACTGTAGGAGGTTCACTCAGTGTGTCTGGTTCCTGTGTGAATCTCTTTCCTTCTGGACAAATTTTTACACTCTTCCTTGTCATAAACACAGCCCACTTCTAAACATCCAACTCCAAGTTTAATGCCAGGCTATGGAACATTCCAGACAAACTTCTAACATCTCCATGGCGGCAGACCCTCCACCAGAAAAGTTACGTATTAACCATAGACTGTATAAAGAAGTGGACCAAGGTAGTGTGACGTCACCCATAGCTCCAGTCAAATGAAGCGAATGCTGTAAATGAAGCGAATGCTGTCAATGAAACCTGTTGCTAACGCTAGCAAGAGTGACCTGGAGGAGAGAAAATGCCTGATTTGTCTGTTTTTAAAGTTCAAATTTTGATTTCCAGACCCAATAGCAAAATAAAGGATCATGCAGAGCGGGTTAATACGAACATTTTAAGACCAAAATGATGAGGCTCACTGCAGCAGTTGCAGAAAGAGGTGCGACGTTTTTTCAATGTAAAGTGAATTGGAGCCAGAATTGATTGAGCCGGAAGCACAACTATGCTCACTTCTTATTTGGAACCGCTCGCAGGTTAGCTACTTCCATTTATATATACAGTCTATAGTATTACCCCTTTAATTGCCCAAGTAGAGCAAGAATTGTTTGGGGGATATTTGTCTGATACAGGGGTGGGCAAACCTTTTGACACACGGGTCACAATGTGCTCTAAAATTTGACAGAGGGACCGGGCCAGGACAGATATGTATATATTACATTAGGGATTTGGCCTGTAATGTAGCAAAACATGAATATGCAAGGCTCATTGTACATTTTTTCCCCCAAATGCATTCTTGTAAAAACTCCCCTTCAGAGAAAGGCTTGCTCACTTTTGCTAATTTGAATGCCAGCAAAAGTGAAAAAATATTTTGCTGTCCACTCTGTATTAAACACTTAGCGCTCACTATCCACTTTTCTTTTCTTTGTTAACTTCATTTTTACAGGAGAGCTGATAAGAGAATAAGAGAGTAATACAAGGCTGATGTAGCTGAAGTGTGCCATAATTTGATCACGTTCGACGGGCCAGATTAATAACCCCAATGGGCCGTATGTGGCCCCTGGGCCATAGTTTGCCCACCCTTCGTCTAATGACTTAACCAGATCTTTACAAAATGTGGAGGTGGATTGGAACACCCTCGAGACAAGTTAAATTGACAAAGATAGGCACAAAAATAATAAGTAAATGTATTTTTACTTTACAAAGTTTCGTAGTTCTTTGAGGTGGTTTACCTTGAAAAACTGTAGGAGGTTCACTCAGGGTGACTGGTTCCTGTGTGAATCTCTCTCCTTAGGACTAATTGCCCTACTCTTCCCTATCATAAACACAACCCAACACTAAACATCCACCTCTCGTCTTTTGCATACAACCTTGTACCTTTTATACTCACAAACCTCTCTGCTATTTGCTCTTCCTCTCCTCCACTCTACCTCCTTGTGAATTCTCCAAGTCCTTGTTTAGCAGAAGTGGGAGACAGAAAGGCTGGCCACTTGAGGACGCAAAAGGAATGAGGTAATCCATTGCTTATTGTAGACCCCCTTTTGTTCGGAATCTCGAGACTTCCCAGAGTTCCATGTGGGAAATTCTGTCTCCTTCTCCGCATAGGGGCAAGAAAAACTGGCTTGGCGTAATCGTGTTGACAGGTGAAGAGGCGCTGCTTTGTGTCGGCAGTAGAAAACATGGCATAAAAATGTTTTGTTTCAGAGTGCCCTTGAAAAGCTGCCGTTTTGCCAGCCGTACCACACCGCGGACTTGAGTGATGAGAATGGACCGGGCATGTTTTCAGGTTGGCCGCGGCAACGCAAGACAAATGGAACGTGAAAGGGGACAATCTTTAATGAGAGGCTTAGTGCTGGAGCTGGTGGTAAGCAGAGCCGCACAACCACAAACGGAGGTTTAAGGACGAAGAGAAAATAATTCCAAATCTGTGTTCAGTGTTGACTACTTTTACTTTACGTTCACTGTATAATGTGGGCCGCTAAGTTTGTAGAATTATTTTAAAGGGCCCATCTTACGCTGTTCGGATCTATGTTATATTGTTGTTTCCTCATCACAAACATAGCTGGAGTTGTGTTTTGTTTCATTCACACATGTTTGACACAGAAATCCTTCTTCTCCCAAACAGAAAACACTCTGTTCCACCTTGCGATGTCATGTGGTAATACAGGAAGTGCTCAAACTATCCCACTACTACGAAGAAAAAGTACTCACCATAAATATTGATCCCCAAAAAATATTGTTCCATCACATATTAAACGATAAGTCAATATTAACTTTATTCCGCCCCACCAATTTTTGCTGTAAATGGTACCAAACCGCTCTTACTTTGTGATGGGACTTCAAGTTAAGCGGGAATCCCATTCATTTCAATGGAGAATTTAAATCTAATATAAAGTCGGTTAATTTGTGTAAAATGTTCAGTGTTCATGTGCACCAATAAGTCAACACTGCCCCCTTTCTGTGGGAGGTTTTAAAACAGCTTTGTGATCCCCATGGAACTTTTTTGCTCTCAATGTCGCAGCCTCATGCAAAATAATACAACCCCAATGGCAACGGTGGCAGCCACAGTCACTTCCAGAATAAAGCGAATAGTGTTTAACGGGACAGGCCTACACTCAAGCCTCGAATGCAGGACAATACAGGATTACTCAAAGATGCATGAATCAATCCAAACACAACTAGCTGAAATTAAATGGGCCGCTGTCATCGGCGACGAGTGGTACGAGAATACTATTACAACATGGTTAAAAGCTCATAAAAGTCAATTTTACATATTCCTGAGAGCCGAGGTGCAAGAGGTATTTATAACTCTGAGAAATAAAGCACATTAAAAAATACAAAATGATTATATTATATTATGTTCTCCCCACGTCTGGATGAGTTTATTCCAAGTAGTATATGTCGCACATGTACAGTCACTACTAACCATTTGCTTGATCTGGAGGGGGGTTGGTGCTGCACTGGAGTTGCTGCTACTCCCAACATCCCGGCATCATAGGGGCCCAGAAGTGGACCCTCTCTTCTTCTTCTTGGTTCACCCAAGAACACAATTATCGCATCGCCAACCTGTCAACCATCTGACCGCACTAAAAATGATGTTTATGTCATGCAACCTTAGCATCAATGGATCAACTGAGCGAATTTATATTAGAAGGGGCCCATGTGAGGCTTTTTTGCCCCGAGCCCCCATATTTCTGACGAGGGGCCTGGTCCTGACCTGTAACTCCCCTCCTCTTATTGATGGATACTTGCTTTGTTAACTGTTACCTCACTGCATTTGAATTAAATTATACTACGTGATTTAGTTGGTTAAAATTAGTCTTTTTTTTTTATTCAACAAAATAGCTGTTAAGAATCCAGACTGAATGTCGTGCTACATGAGCGTGTCCTTCGATTTCATGTTTCAGCTCTGTGTGGACATGCTCTCCAATTTCCCCAGATTACAATTCACAAGGGCCCAATGACTAGTAAGCATGACCTCACTTTTTCTGTAATAGTATTGATTAGGCGGTTAGTCTGACTTGTATTCGGAAGAGAGCGGACATGTAGTACAATGCTCAAAAGGGGTAATACAAAATGTGGAGTAAATACTATGCACACACACACACACACGCATTCATACACCCATACACCCAATGATGTTTTAATGTTGAGAGCGGGATTCGAACCGCCAACCTTCTAGTCAGTGGATGAACACTCCTTGGCCTTTTTTTAGTGCGTGCATTTGGCTTCTTGGTGCTCCACACTAAACACACAAAAGCTGTTAAACCCAAGCACACAAACTACATCGATCCCATGGTGAAAATGGTTATTGGTTCTCGTGTAAACTTTCAAGAGGACTGGCCGCTGTAGCACTGGGATCCATTTTCCAGGAGAACCTCACCGGAGGATAGACCGACGTCACATGTTTTTTTAAGTTGCACACTGTCTCACTGTCATTCAATTTTATTATCACAAGGTTTCTGTCCCTCTTGTTGTGGTAATAAAATTGAATCAAGAGTGAGACAGTGTGCGGGAGTTTTCGTAACCTTTCAGACTAAGTGCTTCTCCTCCCACGCACCTGTCGCCCAGTCAGGTGTGAACAGTCTACACAGAAACAAGTTGCACTATGTAACCTTTCTGGTAGGAGATCTTCCACCAGCTAGCCTCCCTGGAGCTGTTATTGCTTTGCCTGGAATGTTCCACAGTATGTCATTACCAGTGTTTTTATTGCACAAAATTATGTTGGAAAAACAAGCATGTTACTTAGTGTGTGCTTTTACTGCGCTCCTCTCCGCAGATCTGACCTGTGAGTGGCTGGGTTGGAGAGTAATGGGAATGAGCAGGTTCAACATTTGTGCATTTACATTTGGGATATTTCATGCTAAAGTACAACGCTGTCAATTGGGAAAAAAAAAACTGGCTCTGGGAGTATGACATCATCCGAAGACTACCTGTGTGTGTGTGTGTGTGTGTGTGAGCTGCTTGTTTCCATGGAGACAGATCAGCTCAGCGCCACACTGCGGAACTTTCCATGCAAATCAATATTGTTTTCATGGCGATAAGCAAATGAGTCAACCTCCACTTGAAAAGTTACATATTGCACCTTCATGTTCCTTGCACAGTATGATAGATTTTTTTTAGTTTATATTCTCGCTGCATCGCTCCTGTTTTGTTTGACCTCCAATAATTCCGACCAACTTCCATACACTGCTAATGAGACTTAAATAAACCGCAGTACGTGTGATGGAAGGCCCTAATGGTGTTTTCGCATTAAGCTGATTAAACATCCCTCTCCCCTTGTTCAACTTCACCTGCCCTGAAGTAGTAGCCTGTGACAAATGGAATCTTTATGTAATCCTGCGTAAATCACATGCAAACTGCCCACCAACCTCTCCATCTCCTGCATGAAGTCCTCCTTAATCTGTTGTACACGTCGAGCCTTCAGCGCTAATCTCAATCCTTATCTCACTTTTCCAGCGAGCTCGCCAAATCGCCGCGTCCCGCTGAAGGTCGTCCCAATGTCACTTTTGAGGTCACTCCGGCTCCGCGTGGCGCCTCAGAACTCGCAGTAGGGGAGCTTTGGGGCCGATACTGCCTTCAATCACTGATAGAATTAGGCCTCTCCCTCGCGTTTAGCCTGCTAATCCCCACGGGAGATGGGGGGCAGCAGACCATGATAATACTGACGGAGAGATGGTTGGCTGGGAAAGAGAGTGAAAGAGGAGTAGAGTGAGTGCCAATGCTAGTGTCAGCAGTGAAGGTGGCGCTCCAAATACACGAGGGCCAATGGGATGAAAAGTCGCTAGCTCCAGCACTTTTCAGCTCAAGTGTCTGCGATCTGATAAGCTACCCAGATTTAGTTAAGACTTCATATTTAGAGCGTGGCTTAAGCTGTTCTTAACTGTGTCGGTGCCAATGTCACATTGTGCCTGTTATGCTCGGTTTGTCAAATGGGATTTTATCTGCGTTTTTATGTAGCCTTCATACTCAGGTTACCAAATACTAAATACTTGCATTGAAGGCGCTGTATCGGATTTCAACCGTCTCAAAGCACGAAAAACTAGATCATTTTACAGTTTTTTTGTGGTCCAAAGTTATTCCTCACTTACCTTATGCATTTTTCATGGCGATGGAGACCAGACTGGAGATTTACTGGCACAACTAGCATGCTACCACGCA